>PVJD01010313.1:0-54760 GCA_004026545.1 Mormoops blainvillei
CTCTCCTCTCCCTTCACCCTACCATTCCTCTCAGAATCCTGATGCTGCTTTGTGAACAAGCCTGCTGGAGAGATGTGAGAGATACATGCAAAAAAACCCCATTTGGGCCAATTCCTCCAATTTAAGCCATCCCAGACCAGCCAGTTGAGCACAGATGCATGAGTGTGTCCAGCTAAAACCAGTCAGGTCTGGCAGGCCTGACCCAGATGAGAATGAACACCTACTGGACCTGTAACATCATGAGCAATAATAAATGTGCGTTGTTTTTCAAAAAGCTCTGAGATATTTTGTTATGCAGTAGCAATAGCTAACTGACACAGCAAGTCAGGACTTGAGTCCCCAGACTCCTCAAGGGAAGTGTGATTAGGAAGGCGTTGTCAGTTTGGCTCCAGTGGACAACATCTGCCCCTAAGTAGTTATTCCTCCTCCTTCGCTGCTCCAAGCACAGCCAGGCTGCAGGAGCTGCCAACATCCCCGAAGGAACCAACCAGCCTTCCCATGGACTATCTGACCTTTTGGGATTTACAGGATATCAGTCAATAGAGACTACTGCTCAGACAAAGCTGATTTCCTCAGCAGAGATAAGATTAGCAAACAGGAGTAGCTACACTTCAAAACCTTGATCAGAGAGAAAGAGAGACAAGTCTCTGTTTTCTCCAGGATGGAAGTCTGCGTCACCAAAGTGCCAAACTGAATCGGAGTCCAGCAAGCAGGAGGAGAACTGAGGCACCAGCCTGGAGTATGGGCGTCTGCGGATGGAAGGCTGATCTCTCTCTGTTTTTTTTTTTAAATTGATTATGCTATTACAGTTGTCCCATTTTTTTCTCCCCTTTATTCCCTGCACCCCATCCCATCATCCCCCCTCCTTAGTTCATGTCTACTGGTCGTACACATCAGTTCTTTGGCTTCTCGATTATTTCTCCTGGCTCTGATCCTCACATCTTTGAATCCAGGACACCTAAACATTAATTATCAGGCTAGAGCTAGGGCTCCATAGTACAGAATTTTGCTGTTTATATACACATTTGGGGAGGTTTGGTTTATTTATTAGTTTTTTTCCTTAGAATATCCGTAGATTTTATAGGCTTCTCAGAAAACCTGTGACTTTAAAAGGGGAAAGAACTCCAACTGCAGACAGAATGCTGGATGCAGCGTGGCCTGTCAGATCAGCATTCCCGCAGGCCTGTAACCATGTATTACTCTGTCTACATGTTGTTGTACCTATATGCTGCAATTCTTGTAAGAAACTGTAACCATATTAGAGGATCCATGTATTACCATAGTTATCTACCCTTTCAGGAATGTCACTTAGTTGTGACTTATAGGATCTATTTTTACTGTATCTAACTTAATGTGTCTATATATTACCATGACATATACTACTGTAGTTGTGTGATAACGTATCTTGATACCATAACTCTGATACGTTATTCATTATCTACCTTAGTGTAGCTAAAAGTTATTATGTGCATATGCAAGTGCAGCTGGGTGTTACCCAATTACATTACTACATCTGTATTTTACTCTATCCATGTAACCGATTCTATTATTGTGTTTAGGGCTCTAATTGTATTACTATGTCTATGTGTTACTGCATTTATGTTATTGTAGTTAGGTATTATTGCATTGTATTTAACTCGTGCTTTATACTGAAATTACATGTAATTGTGAACTTGCATTTACTCCAATAATAAAATAACAATAGCTACCATTTGTTAAGCGCTTTCTATATGTCAGGCCCTCTTCTTCTGAGTGCTTTCCAAACAATTACCTTACAATGTGGGTATTATTATACCCATTTTATAGATGAGGAAAGTGAGGTGCAAGGACATTAAGATTCTTGCCCAAGGGCGCACAACCAGTATGCGGCCCGGCCGCAGGCAGGGAAAGAACCTTGAACGGGGGCCTGTCTGGCCATTGTAGCTATTTGTGACAGAGCTGTATAACTCTATACACTGTGCCCTGTTCTTGGATGTTTAGGGCCTAAGTACAGAAAATTGTTCATTGTCTAAAGATACAAAAAGATACTTCCTAGGTGTAGATACATAATGAAAGTTTTTTAAACTATCAACTTTATTTTATCACATTTCTGTTGAGTTAGGAGTTCCTGAATTCAGAAACAATTAAGTTACTAAAAGAGCCTTGATTGAGTTAACAGACAATAAATTTAAAGAACAATGAAATTCATTCTTCTCTTTCAATGAATTTATAAGGAGAGAGATGGTTAGATGAGCTTAATTGTTGATGAGCTCCGTGCTTATGAACTTTATTGATTCTAAAATTGCCTACCAGCTAGGAAAACCCTGGGCTTGTGACAGGTGTCATTCAACAAAGCCACCACTGCCGGGAATGAAGCCCCTTACGCTCTTCTACTCTCATCTGCTCCAAACCTCGCATACAACCTGTAACGACCTCAGGCTTCCACGCAATCTCCAGAAAACTCCCTCTGCTTTGAGAGCTTCCCATCTGAAAGTTGTAGCCCCAACCCCAGCCAACTGCTCTAGGCCTTGGCTTCCTGCCCAGGTCCTATGTCCAGGGGTGAGATCTGTTCAGAGGAGGCCGTCATGACCCGGGTCTTAGCTGGAGTCTACAGGAGGAAGTTCCCAAAGAGGCCTCCTATGTCCCCGCCCCACCGCCAGCCCTGCCCTGGGCAGAGCCAGCCCTAGGCATGCCTGTGAGGCTGGCTCCCTGGGTCTCGTCGTCTTCCCCTCTGGCCCCGTGTAAGTCTCCCAGGCCTCCTGCTGCATGGAATTTCACGATGCTTACCACCCTGGCCCCATCCCAGGTTTGTCCTTGCCTGCGCACATGCTTCCCAGCCCCCTTATTGGTTCCGCTTCCTAGAACCAAAGCCTTTTTCCCTTTATGGTGACTACTAGCTGTATTTATGGGCAACTGGGACAGAGCTTTAGAAGACCCCTTGTGCCTTCAAACCTGAATTATATTGAAGCAGAGTGACTGAGGCTTCCTGGAGCTGAGGCCTAGATTATGTCTAGATCGTTAATGAGTCTAATTTTGAACATTTCATAGCATTGAACAGCTTTAGGTCGAGAAGCTGGGCCCCTTAGAAATCAAGCACCTAGCTTAGGGATGGCAAACACAGGGCTCACAGAGCACCACTCCCCCATCCTCTGCCCACGGCCGACATCACTAACCCGTCTCAGGCTCCGTTCCTCCAGACCTGGAGCACAGCGTCAGAACCCTCGGTCTCGATCTCTAGCTGCCACCAGCGGCCTATGGTATACAATTCATTTCTCTTCCAGGCCCACTCCTTCATCGTGCAGACGGAGACACTGAGGCCCAGAAGAAGAGCGAATTGCCCAGGTTCGCACAAGTCAGAAGCAAAACCAGAATAAGAAATTCACAGTTCCTGGACTCCAATTCCAGCCATGAAGGCAGAAGATGCAGCTACTTGGTGGGGAGGAGCTGGAGAGATTCTAGTCTCACTTCTCTGGGGGCCCCCAAAACCCTGGCCAAAGAGGAGCCAATACAAGCCCTGCTCTTCCATCCCATGGCTTCCGTAGCAACCCTCTGGCCCTTGGTTTGGGGTGGGGAGGAGGAGGGCTCCTGAAGTATTTTGATTTCAGTAGAAGAGAACCTAAACCCAGCCTTTACCTACACTAACTAACCCATTTCCACAATAATTTATGGGGAGGTACCACTTTCATCCCTACTTTACAAATGAGAAAACTGAGGCACAGAGATGGCAAGAGGCGTGTCCCGGCTCACAGGGCTCTCAAGTGCCAATGTTGGGGTTTAACTCAGTCTCGCTCCAGAGCTGATGAACTTAACCACGCATGCGAGCAGATTGTATACACGTGTGTGCACACGCATTCACACCTACCTCTGCCAACAGTACATGTGAATGCCCAGTTCCCCTGCCGCAGCACCAAATATTATCAGATTTTTGAATTTCGCCCTTCCGGTAGGTGAAGAGCAGTCGTCCGTAGAGACCTGGTCCTGGTCTCAGTCCAGCTCTCAAGCCAAGGACCCCACCAGGGGTACCCTAGCCAGTTGTGGGTTAACTGCAGGAGGGAAGGGAGAAGGTCCCGCTGCCTGTGGGGGTTTCTGCCTCTGCAGAGGAAGGCCAGTCCATCAGAGGCCTGAGCCGGAAACAATAGATCATCCCTTCACTGGGATTAATGAGGCTTCCCCATGTTTGTGGAGAGGTGATTAAGGAGCTTGTAGCTGCTTCGCCTCCTGTCAACAGAACAAAAGGCTCAGCAGTTGCTGGTTTCAGAGGCTCTGGGCATGAGCAAAGGGGTGCAGGGGTCTGAGCTACTTTGTGCTTTTCTCTGTAAGCACGAAACACCAGGGCATTTGTTTCCCCTCCCCAGTGAAGAGCCCCTCCCCATCACTACCCCACACCCTCCACGTGTTATTGAGTCCCTAACATCTACCAGTCACCATGCCAGATACTGGGGATACAGGAACAACCAAGACAGAATGGCCCCTGCCCACACAGTCTGCCAGGAAGATCAACAATAAACGATTAAGTATATGATGATTTATTTAACTGCAAGTGCAGCTAAGTGCTGCCTCGGAGAAGTACTGAGACCATAAATGCATGTGATGGGCCCCTACCTCTCTAGTGGGTCAGAGAAGTTTCCCGGGAGATGGAGGATGGGGGTGAGCTAGGGGGTCTCATTTGGGTCTCATGGGAAGGTCAACTTTGACAGAACTTGGCAACCGATTGCCTGTTGGAGGTAAAGATGAGATCTCCGACCCAGGGAGTGCGAGGGATGCACCACTAACCTATGGCCAGAGCCCAAATGGTAGAGTAGGTTTGGAGGAAGCAGGGTGATGTGCCCAGGTACCCGTGGTGCCCCCGGTGGGCGGCTAGCTGGATGGGCCTGGGGCACAGGGGCTAGGTCTGGGCTGAGGAGGTAGATTTGGAAAACAGTGTAGAGGTCATATAGAAGTCAATGCTGTGTGGTCAGGTACCACTTCCAAGGAGGGAGACAAAAGGAAGCCAAAGGCTGATCCCTGAGGGGAGCTTCAGGGACCAAAGGAAGGGGCTGACAAGAGGGGAGGGGGGAAATCCAGAAAAAGTAGATGTTGCAAAACAAGGGAAGAGGAAATTTGCAGAAAGCAAAGGAGTGACAGTGTCAGATGCTGCCGCATGATCTAGGAAGATTAGAACAGAGCCGTATCTTTGGACTTGGTAAGTGCGTCACTGGTGGCTTTGGCAAGAGTGGTTTAGGTGGAGACAGAGCCAGAATGGAGTAGATGAGGAGAGTGTGGAGGTGAGAAAGGAGGAAATGTGACGGAGCCTTTTAGGAGTGTTGCTGTGAAGAGAGGGTAAGAAACAGGGCAATAGCTCAGGAAGCATTTGAGCAAATGTGCTGGCTGAGGGCTTAATCAAGAGCTGGAGAAAGAAGGGGAGATGCTGGATGAATGAACAAATGGATGAAGAAATAAAAACTTAAAGGACAAATTGATGGAGGCAGGCCTGGGAGCTGGTTGGAGGGAATGTGATCCAAGGCAACACAGAAAGAGCAGGGGCCTGATCAAGGGATAGACCCTTCCCTCTGAGTACGATGGGGGTGAGAACACTGAGGGGGAATGAAGCAGAGGGGACCCATGTCGGTGACCTTGACCTACACAGTACAGGTCAGGTTGAGGTGGTCTGCAGAATGTGACAGTGATAGAAGGAGGGCAGAGGTGGGGGTGGGTGGAAAGTTTTGGTGGGCAGCTGGGGTGGGGTTCCAACAGGAAGACAGGCAGAGCTGGTTATAAAGGTGGCATAGGGCAGTGAGGACCCAAATGATGTTGGAACCCATTCTCGTTACCCACAACTACTAGAGTAACCCCCATTTCTTGAGTGCTCCAAAGCAAGCCATTCATTCCCGTGAGAATCCAGTGAGGGAGGAAGGCCTCATTATTTCTATGTAGGAACAAAGTAAGTAAGGGTCAAAGAAGTTGGATAACTTGTCCAAAGTAACACAGCTGTTAAGCAGCAGAGTTGAGATTTGAACTTGAGTCAGTTAGATGTCAAACCCCATACTCTTTCCACAGATCTGTGAATGAAATGTTGTAATTATCCTTAGTGCCACCGGAAGCCAGGAGTTGGGAGGGGAGGCAAAGTGGGGACTCAGGGCTGGGGATTGTGCTGGTCAGTGATGTCATGGAGACAGGAGGCCAGAGAGGTGGGGAGATCAGGAGAGAGTGGCTGTCCAGGGGTCTGGGCCAGTAGGGTGGTGGGGCAATGCTGGTGGGCTCCATGGGACCATGAGGGCAAAGCAGAGCAAAGGACCTGTGTCCGTGTGGAATGTGGCGGATTGGGGGAGGGAGGAAGAGAGAAGCAGTCAACACCAAACAGCTTGGAGACAGGATCAGAGGATGTCACACCATGAAACTGAGGTATTGGATTTGGCCCAAAGGGGAGAAATTCAACCATTGTGGCTCAGGCTGTCTGTCATGTCGGTCAACTTGCTTAAATTCTCTGGGCATTATTTTCTCCCATTTGTACAATGGGATCAATAGCCCCCCGTCTATACCCTATCCCTGTAAAGCAAAATGTTTTAAAGTCTTTCCATACGAACTCCCTGCCACGCCTTGACAGATGCTGCATAAACTGGATGCTGCGTCACCCCTCCAGTCTCATTCCAGCCCACTGTTCCCACCACTCGCTCTGCTTCAGTGTATCGGTTGGTACCACAATAAGGCTATGCAACGAACCAGCCCCAAACTCAATGACCAATGGCAAAAAGTCTGTGGGTCAGCTGGGGTTTCACTGACCTAGCCTGAGTGTGGCTGAACTTGGCTCTAGGCCGTCACTGGAGCTCAGGTCTCCTGCACCTATTTCCCATTCTTCTGGGGCACGTCCTTCTCTTGGCAGTGGCAGGGCACGAGACCATAGGCCCAGCCACCCAAAGCACAATTTCAGCTTCCACTTGGATTGTGTCCACCAACATCCCAGTAGCCAAAGCAAATCAGTTGGTCAAGCCCTAAATGAAAATAGCAGAGAAATGTGCTCCTGCCACCATGAGGCCACTGCAAGTGTGTGGATGTATAATAAAATGACAGGGGAATGAGGACTGGGACCAATGATTCTGTCTACCACATCCCGTCATCTCAGCTTGTGTTGGTCCCCAGGGTCAGCCGTTCCCTTCTCCAGCCTTTATGCCAACTGTTCCTTCTGCCTGGGGAGCCCTCTCCCATCTCCCCATTCACCCGGCAGCTGGCTTCTGTTCATCTTTGAGCCTCCACCTAACATTACCCCTTTTAAGAGTCTTCCAGTTTTCCCAGAGAGGGAATAAAATAGGATTTGGCGAACACGTGGCATTATCTCTGTCACAGCCCTCTGCTCACATAGAATAGATGCCTCCCTCCGCTGAATCAGACGGCCACCAAAAGTGGACCGAGAAGGAGGTAGAACCCCAAGGAAGGAGACCTAGGAGTCAGAGACAAGGAAACAGGGTGACAAGAAGCAAAGGGAGAGAGGGCAGGGCGAGGGGACCAAGGGAAGATGCCCAGGACTTGGGGTGACAGGTGCAGGCCAAGGAAGGCGCCGAAAGAGACAGTGACCAAAAAGCTCGCCAAGCCAGTGGCCCAGGCTGTTGCGGAGGGATAGCCCCCCAGAGGGGCTGTCCAGGAGAGGACGAGTGAAAGCGTCCTCTTACAAGTGCCGTGTTTGCAGTTTCCTCCCCGCTATTTCATTGCCCTCGCCTGTCACAGACACACGGCAATGGCATCTGAAATCTAATTTGGCCTTTGTCGGCTCCGTAAATGGTGTTCTTTAGCGGTGATTCCCTGGTAAATGGACGGAAATTTTAAATTAGACATCCACATTGGCCGTCCGGGACAGTTCTCCGGAACTCCAGACAGATCGTCACGTGAGTGCTAATGCGGGTGACAAATGGGAAGGCACCAGGCTGCTTAGGCAGCGACTTGGACGCCCCAGCCCGTGGTTGCTGGCCCCGGGTATCTAATCAGCCAGGGCCCGGCCTCTGACTGCTGAGGCAGCGGAGGTAATAACTGGGCCCTGGGAGGACGAGGGCCTGGAACTAATTAGTAGAGCAGGGGAGGGGAGGGATATGGCCTTTGAGGGGCTTGGGGTTTGAACAAGGCAGCTCCTGCCCTTCTCCCTGGGGTTGTCTCTGGCCCAGTCCTCACCAGTTGCCAGAAAGAAGTCTCCAACGAGCAAAATGACCATGTCCCTCCCCTGCTCGGAAGTCTGCAGCTGAAGCCTCTCAGGCCGTGTCACCCCCTCTCCATCCGCCTCTGATTGCAGCCTCATCTGTGGTGGGACCAGTCTCCACAGCTCAGATCCACCTGCCTGTCAAAAGCTCCACCAAAAAAGCAGCATTCCAGAACCTTTCCACTTCTGCCCCAGGACCTTCTCAAACATTCCAGGAACCTGAAGTTTGAAATTCAAGCAAGCCGGTGTCTCCAGGAGCATCTTTCATCCAATGGGTATGGGAGGCCACAGAGAAATGCCTCAGCTCTCCGTCTTTCAGGAGGGGGATTCTGGGGCATTCTCGGGAGGTCTGCTGGGGCCATGCTCCCATTGCCCCCAGAAGCAGCCTCATTAACTTTCTGTGGCTTTGGCCTCTCCTCCTTTCTGGTCTCAGTGTCCCTGCTCTCACCCCTACTTCCTGGGATCATCCCCCCAATAAATGACAGGCACCCAGGTCCTTGCCCCAGTCTCTCCTTTCAGTGGTTTTCCAACTGTAGTCCTCCCCCCGCAAGGCTCCTGAGGACATGCAGAACCCCCCTCTCACCCGCATTTGGTTCTGTGCTCTGTTGTCACTCTCTCGAAAGTTTTAATAATTTTTTTAACAAAGGACCCCATGTTTTCATTTTGCACTGCATACCACAAATTATATGGCTGGTCGTGCTCCAAATGTCAGCCCTTTGCACTAAGCCTGGCACTTGGTATGTGCTTAGCAAATATTGAACTACACTGAGCTGAGCTTGGAGGCTCTGTCCTCCCTCCATCCGTTCTTGCCCCTAGTCCCTTCCCGACCTCCCTCCTGACCTGGGACTTACAGGCTGCTGAGGTCTGGGTCAGACAGCAACAAAAGTGTGGTTTCTTCCCTCGGACACAGAGGAGTGGGGGCTCTGTGGCCAAGCCCCTAGACTAGAACACATCCTTTATCAACCACATCAGGAATTCCCTGTAGTCACAGGTCCCTAGGCAGAAACCATGCATTTCCATTTTACAATGTCACTATGCAGTTTTTCATCATGTTTCAAAAAACTAAGTCTAGCCCTGGCTGGCGTGGCTCAGCCGGTTGAGCATCAGCCTGCGACCCAAAGGGTTGCCAGTTCAATTCCCAATCAGGGCACATGCCTGGGTTGCGGGCCAGGTCCCTGGTAGGGGGCGCACAAGAGGCGGCCCTACATTGAAATTTCTCTCCCGCTCTTTCTCCTTCCCTTCCTCTCTCTAAAAATAAATAAATAAATATTTTTTTAAATAAAAAAAAAGAAAAAGAAAAGGAAACGAAGTCTAGATCAGTTGGAATTGCCCTCTCTCGAAACCATGATAACAGAAAGCAGTGGTCCACGGAGAAGAAGCTGCATGAGCCAAAGCGCTACAAAGGCATGAGGTTAATGGAGGACCTCGAAAATGAGAAGCGGGCTGGGATTTTAGACAAGATCCATCTTCATCTCTGAAGGCTGAAAAGTTTGGCCAGGAGAAGGGGTCAGGGTGCGGAAACACTTTTCTTCATTGGAAAGAAGACAGTCCCAAGAAAAGGTAGCACACATGTAGCCTGTACAGCTCTCATCTGGTTTGCACTGTGGAGGGAGAAGGTGTAGGGCCGTGAGCACAGACAAAGGGGACCGAAGGCTTTAACAGAGATTTGCAGAAAGCAATCATAGATAAGGTTCTTTCACCAGGGCAGTTAGAGCTGCACAAAGCAAAGGCATGAGGGGCTTAACACCTCTCACTGGCCAGAGGTCTCAGGGGCTCAGACGAGCCTCAGAGAAGCCGAAATTAAATTAGCCTGAGAACAACAAAAGAGTCAAAATTAAATCATGTTTAATTATTAGCAGTGTCGAGCTAATGAGGATGCCTGATTTACCTAAATGTTTGGCAATTTCTACATCTTGCTCTAAATTAGCTATCACTTTTTATATGCAGTCACTAGAGATTAGTTAGTCGTTATGCTTTGTTATATAATAAATTCTACTGCACGTACACACGTATTTTATATACACACATACACTTTCAGTTTTGGTTTTGTAATTGCGACGTGTAGATTTGGGAAAACATTAAATGTCCACAATTACCCACAGCCACGGAAAGGCTTTTTTGTTGTTCTTCAAGGTGACTTTAGCGCAGACCCCACCGTCCACCTAGTGGCCACTATCCAAATTGCAGCATAATGCCAGGAACGCCTGAACAGCTTCAAGTGGGGGATGTGTGCATGAAGTGACAGGAAAGGGGAAGGCATCCGTCTGCTGACCTTCAGGGGACAGGTTTTATTCAGGGGGAGAGGGGACATGAGGTAGTCCCCAGGGCTGACTGCTTTATGTTGGTCATGGGGCAGTTCTTAGAGGCCAGAGAAGGTCCGGTGACGGCAAGAGGCCAGAAGCCAAGAAGCCACCCAGAACCAAGAGCAGCCCAGCGCCCAGAGCAGGAGACCTGGCCCCAGCACAAGCAGGAAGATGGCAGCAGTCAGAACGCGGACCCCGCCTGAGGAAACCGCATCTCCAGAAGGACCCCTGGGGAGCCAGAGGGAGGAGGAAAGATGCGAAGAGAACTCCCCAGGAGGGGTGGGAAAGTGCTCTGAGCAAGGCCAGGGGGAGCTGGAAAGTGGAGGAAGCAAAGTTCCTACCAACCGACCTCGATCATTCAAAACACCCACCAGGCTGGGCTCATAAATTAAAGGGGAGTGTGGGCGGGGGCGGGGGGGAGGCGGCAGGACCTGAAGCCATCAAGTTAAAGGGAGCCAATGACAGACCTGAGCAAGCTCAGCCCTCTGCTCAGAGCACCCAGCCTCCACACCTCTCCTCATCCAGCAGGACATCTGAACCCCAGCAGACAGGGTTCTGCAGGTGCCTGGGAATGCCTTCCTGGATGGATGCCACTAACCAACCCGATTCTCACCTAGTGGCTCATATTTTACATATCAGTGAAGGTTACCTCTCTTGACTTCACCCCTCACCGGGGCCTAAAGCAGAAAACATCACCACTGGCACCTTGGCATGGGTCACAGCAGCATGGGAACAAAGCAGAAGATGAGACAGTAAGTGCCGTATAAGGAACCGGGGGCAGGGCGATGATAAATCCAGGAGCCTTGTCCCACCACAGAGATGTCTCAGGAAGGTGTCCCTGGGCACAAGAGGCCTCACCAGCTGGACAGAATATTTCAATGTGTGTTTAGGTAGCCCTCCCTAGCCTCCGAGCATGATGCATCTGCCCACACCTCAGAACCCCTGGCCCCCGAGGGACCACAGCTCTTGGAGTCCTCCCAGGCAGCCAGGCCACTCAGGTCACACTTGGGTGGCTGAAGCACTACTGCCAGCTTCCCAGGGCCCAACCGGAGGCCCACCATCAGCAGCTGCCATCTTGGCCACGGGTCCTTTGATTTTTGCCCAGGTCTCCCCTGGGGCCTCTCCAAGGCTTTCTGTTCTCTCCTTGAGCAGTCTTTACCCCAGTACTGGGACCCCCACCCCAGGCAGGGTTTCCCCTCCTCAGAACTGCCAGGGTGCAGGGTAGAGAGGTCCGCAGGCTCTGGGGGAGGCAGCTAGGCCCTGCCTCTGCTCTTCTGAAGGATGAGGCGGCTGGACCAAGGGACCGCGAAGGAACTTCCGCTCGGGCCCGACCTGCAGTGGGAGGAGGGGCCCTGGGACCCAATGCCTGGGCACATGGGTGGGCAGCTCCGCACTCATGTAACAAGGACTCACCTGCTCCATGCAATACCCCCTCAGTGGCTCCCCAGGCAGCCTCAGAACAGACTCTGTAGAGAATCTTCTCCATCGCTCCAAGGGCCATTGCAAGACCCAAGAACACAGGCCCATCTAAATTCTGACTCTGTCACTCATAACTGTATCATCTGGGACAGGCTATTTCACCTACCTGAGTATGTCAGGGTCCACACCTGTGCACCTAGCCCGGTAGTTGTTAGAGGGGCACCAGCCATATTGTGCCTCAAAGGAGAGAGAGGAAAAGGAATAAAGAATAATAAATAAGGAGAGATTCAAAGGTACCCAGAAATGAGCATCCTGAGGATAGAGGCCCACAATGGGGGTTGAGGCCCCCAAGGCAGAGGCAGAGGCAGAGGGAGAGCCTGCAGTAGAGGAAACAGCAGGAAGGTTTTGGAAGACGATGGCAGGCTGGGGAGTGAGTCAGTTCTCACGGCCGCTGAATAATTCACAGGGCAGCCGGGATGGCATATGCTTCCTCTAAGCCCTCCCCAGCAGGAGTACCAGCCTTTTCCCCCTCTCCCCTCTTCCCCACCAGTGGTTGCCCAGGAAACCAGCTTCCTCCTCCTGGAGGAAGGGCCGCCTGGGGCCCAGAGAACCTGGTGATGGAGGGTGAAGGGAATGTGGAAGGGGAGTCAGGAGGCTGGGGAAGAATTAGTGGCCCAGAAAAAAAAGTCGGCTCTACCAGTCCCTGCCAGGTTGGGAGGGCAGGAAAACCTTGGCGAAGAGGAAGCAGGGACCCTGGGGACCTGCCTTCTCCCGAAGCCACTAGAGGTGCTACAAAACGAAATAATAAAGGTACAGAAGCAGAAACTGCTGACAGTGACAGATCAGAAATGAGGCTGTGTCCAGGGGTGAAAGGTCAGGGCCTTTTGCCTGCTTTGCCTTAGCTCCCTTCCTGGGTTTTGTGGCCGCCTTCCTCCGGGACCTAGCTCTCCACCTTCTCCCGTGATGGACTCTAGCTCTAGGGAAAGTTGGCATCTCCTAAGCTTGGAGCAGACTTTCAAAAATAGCTCCTTCACAGTTCACCTCTGGTACCCATTCCAGCATCACCTCTGGCCATGTACAGGCAGCCCCTGGCCCAGAGATGCCAGCATCTCCCGTGGCACTCCCTTCCCACTGCCTTCCCCATGGGCACCTGCCCTCAGGGCCTCACCCACCACCTGAGGCTCTTGTCTGGCACTTCCTAACTGCCTCTCAGGGCCCAGGACCCTTGCCTTGTCTCTGCCCTAGCTCCTATGGGATCGCAAGGCGCCCTCGTGTTCTCAGATTACTTCCTACTGCAGAAGACACCCATGTCAGCCTCACTCAGTGAACAACAGTACCTCCAAGAAACAGAAACTTCTAGTCTGGCCACTGCTGATGGTTTTCTAGTGTCTCTCCAGAAGGAGGTCTTTACTGCCGAGTGAGCCGAGGCTCAGCTCCTACTGCATCTGGACCCACAACCAGCTACCGGTTTGTAGAACCTTGTGCAAGTGGTTTAATCTCCCTGAACCTCAGTCTCCTCATCTGTATAAAGCGGACAGCCCTGTCTCAAAGGATCAAGGGAAACGAGAGAGCATTGCACACACTTACTGAGTCATGGTGGTTGTTGTCTGATACGATTATTATTGCTATCATGTTATTTTCCATATTTAACTTCCATTTGTCGCAAAGTCCAAAACATTGACAACTTCACTCAATTAGCAAATTTGTCATTATTTTCTGAGCAAGCTCTAGTTTTTGACTGAATTTGCCGAATATGATCATTTTATTGAGCAAACCAAATTACATAAGGTTAAATTTGCACTCCTAAATTAAGAGAGTGACTTTAGATATATGAAAAGAATGCTACAAAAATAAGGATCGCATATGTTTCAAATTTTCCCAAAATTTCTAGTTTTCCCCTTACAGAAAAATAAAAGGTTTAGGTTCTTTTATTTTTTTTAACCTAAGCGTTCCAAGTTTTCAAAAATGTTCTATTTCTTAGCCCCATAAGGTGAGAAAAATATGCCAGAAACACTCTAGGATGCCCTTAAACTTGACAGCCCCATTTCTGAGTCACCCTACCTAGAGCCCAGCTAGGCGGGGCTCAGCGGGAAGCCTTGTGACCCTTCCCCAGGTTCAGGGCCTCAAAACAAGACGGCAGATTTTGCCTGGCCCCAATCCCAGACGGGCCTAGTGTTTGCCCCCGTCTTCAGTTCCAAGCCTTTCCCTTCTCCTCACACGACTAGGGTGGGTCGAACTCAGTCCTCCAGAAAGGCAGGTCGAAGTCCCTCAGAACCTATGAATAAGATCTTATTTAGAAATAAGGTCTTTGTAGATGTAAGTTAAGATGAGATCATGCCGGAGTATAGCGGGCCCTTAGTCCAACATGGCTGGTGTCCTTAAAAGAGGAGAAGAGACACAGAGACAGAGAAGCCACGTGACAAAAGAGGCAGAGGCTGGAGTGGTGCAGCTGGAAGCCAACTAACACCGAGGATTTCTGGAAATGATCAGAAGCAAGGGGGCTCAGCTGGGGATGGGGGTCACAACAGGTGCACCAAGGAGAAGACCACGGCAGGGGCCTCAAAGGATAAATTAGAGTTCCCTGGGATCACACGACGCCAGGCCAAAAATGTTCGGCCTTGCCCTGGCAGGCGATGGGGACCCACCAAGGGTGGCAGGCAGAGGGGTAATAACAGAATCAGATTTCTGCTTTAGAACACTGTGTCTGGCTGCTGTGAGCAGAGGATGGCCTGGAGGGAGTGTTGGGAGGCAAGGAGAGCTGGGGAGGATCTGTCCTAACAGGCCAGGTAAGAGATGATGAAGCCAGAACTCGGGTGTGTTGTTGGGATGGAGAGGAAGGGACTGATTCAATCAAAGGCGTGACCTGTTAGACATTGGGGAAGCACATTCTCTAATGAAGAGGAAAAGAAGTCTACACAACAGCCAGGAGCTGGGGCATCGCGTCCAGATGCCTGGTAGGATGAAGGTGGGCTCCGGAGGGAGCCGTCTACTGGCTGGCCCATTGATTCTGACTGACCCAGGCAGGTGTGTCAGGACAACACGCCCTCTCAGCCCCCTTTCCCCTTCCAGCTCCCAAGGTCCAGGCCCCTTACACTGGGCAGTGAGAGGAGATAACCTCCATGCTGGCCCAGGAAAGGAGGGAGAGGTGGTTTGCTCTTGGTGACCCTCAGTCCAGGGAACAGAGTCTGAACGGGATCCTTTGGAACTGTCATTATGGAGGTCACTGGTGAGCAGGCTCTAACAGCCTCAGGGGGAGGGGTGGGGACAGAAAGGCTGGAGAAACAGGAAAAGTGGGGGCATGGCTCGGTCAAGAAGTGTGCCTACTAAGGAGAAGAGGAGGACAGGAGGAGGGAGAGGTCTGTACATGATTTTGGACTGAAGGAAAGGAATCAATAAAGAGGAAGTTAAAACAATAAAGTCCCGGGGAAAGTGACTGGGAAAGGATAAAGGGCGAAGGTGAGGATATTTGTCTTGGATAAAAAGATTCAGAAGATACAATCCTCCAAAGACGAACTGAGGCGGGTGAGAAAGGGTATAGCATTAAGGAGCATGCCTGACTAATGGCCTCTTTTTCTAATGAAGCTGGAGGGAGGTGTGTCTGCAGAGAGTGAGGGGCTCAGTAGGGACTGGGGCTCCAGAAGGGTCAATGTGGCTGGTATAGCCAGTGAGGAGAAGGGGCTGCCTGGAGGAGGCAGAGGGACAAGGACAGAAGACAGAGGACGTCCTTGGTGGGCAAAGCCTCCGCCTGAGCCAGGACCCAGGGTGCCGGGAGGAGCAGTGATACTGCACTGGTGTCCCTGGGTCCTGAGCCCTCCAGTCACGCCTGGACCTGTCAGGCCGGGCATCCTGATTTTTGAGTGGGAAAATATGTTGCCTGCTGTATTAGTTAGGGTCTCAGCAGGAAACAGATGGCACACTGAAACTGGGTAATTTAAGGAGAGTTTATGAAGGGTCTATTTACAAAGGTGTTGACAGGGCTTAGGGGAACCCCAGGGGCAATGCCGTTTGCTCAGGCTCGTCTGGAGGGAAACTGACCACTCTAGTGCTGCAGGGGCAAGGGAGGGATGACAGGGTATCCAGAGAGACAGCCTTGAAGCCAGCCAGCCAGCCGACAGAGACTCAGACCTTCGGTCAGCCAGCAGGGAGGAGCCGGGGAAAGAAATCCCCCAGCCTCACTGTCCTCCCTCGGTCCAGCCTCCTACTGGGCGTGCCCATTGGCTGAACCCAATAGGAAACCACAGGGCAGAGGAGCCCATTTGTGGGTCCACACACGTCAGCCAGTTGGAGAAGGGCAGAGAGTGGGTTTGGAGGGGCAAACAGAAGGCATTGGAGCTGGCAGTCAGGATCCCCATCTTCAGAAATGCTCTGCTACCTGTGGATGAGGGAGCAGACCCTTCCTGTGGCCCCAGAGGGCTCAGGTGACAGAGGCATATGTTTGCGTGTGTCGGGAGTGGAGGGTGTAATGTAGGGGGAGAGGAGACACTTCTCATCTGTCTCGCAGCTCACCCCCACGCCTCTTC
Source organism: Mormoops blainvillei (assembly GCA_004026545.1). Classification (NCBI taxonomy): domain Eukaryota; kingdom Metazoa; phylum Chordata; class Mammalia; order Chiroptera; family Mormoopidae; genus Mormoops; species Mormoops blainvillei. Next base: position 16,383 of record PVJD01010313.1, read on the forward strand.
CTTCCACAGCACCTGATTTCTCTCTGGCGGCAGAGTGGCAATGCTACTGTTTAGAAAGTTAGTGATCAGCTTCTGTGATTAGGAGGAAGAGGGTGGCAGACGGAGAGAGAGAAAATGCTGCAATGTGTTAGAAACTCTGGGGCTCAGTGGACAGCCAGGTGGACAGGCAGACAGACCAGGGACCACCCCCCACTGACCCCAGTCTTGCTTCTTGTCCCCTGAGGTACAATTGAGTCAAAGGTGCTAATAGATCCCTGAAAAAGATAGATGGAGTAATCAGGGTAAATTAAATTAACATGCACAGGGTAATCAACACTCATTAAGCCAATTTAGTCAAGTGATGACCTCAGTCAGCTTTTATTTAATCATATACTTAAATGTCAAATCAATATGCAAATCTCACCCAGGACTTTTTCAATTATAACCCATTAAAAACTTTCAAGTAAATCAATGCAGCCAGACAGGGTGGGCCAGGCAGGGAGACAGGAGCTGGGCCCCAAATAAATGGACACTGGGCCTCTCCCAGGACCCTCACTGGCCCACCCCCTACCGTCTGCAATAAAATGTACCCTCCTGTGATCCATCTCATACCCCTGAAATGGCTATAAGGAAAAGAATGACACTGAACTGAATCTTGCCTGAAATCTTGCCACCCTCTTCCTCCTAATCACAGAAGCTGATCACTTGCCTGAAAGTCACATCACGACTCCATTCACACAGCTCCATGTACACAGCACTTTGTTTTTCGCAATGAGTTTGTGCCCATCATCTTGTTGCAGCCTCCCTAAGATCCTGATTGGATAGTCATATCCCCAACTTATCAATGACCAAATGGGAGCACAGAAAATCCTCGGGGCTTTTCCTAAGACCCCAGCTCACCAACAGAGAAGGGAGACTCGGGGCAGCATCCTGAGGTCACATCCAGCCTGAGACCAGTCTGCCACCTCGACACTCAGACAAAGGGAGGAGAGGAGGAAGGAATATGAAAGGGGCCTCCCTTCCCTCCCAAGATTGGGTCCCCAAAGCCCTTGTGCCCCACTCCCAGTACCCCAGTGAAGCTGGGTGTGACCAGTCCATGTTTCAAAGGCTGTGTCCCATTTGGTTGACTTGCCCCAGGCCTGCAAAGAAAGAAGTCAAATCACGACGGTGCTTATTACTATCCCATCTACCTCTGACACTGGCAGATTCTGTAATACCAGTGAGACAAGAAACAGACAGACAGACAACCAAGGTCCCACAGCAAGGGAAATGGAAAAGAAAAGGCCAGCTCTCACCAGATTCTTGCTAGGTATCCACCGGCATTGTGCTAACTGCTCTTCCCTCAGTGGTCTTCTGTAGAAGGTATTGCCACTCCCCATTTCCTGAAGAAGGAAGCAAGATCAGAGAGGGTGGCATCTGGGAATCAGCACCAGAAGGGCCCAATTTGCTTGTGGGTATGGGGGATGTGGCTGAAAGCCGGCCAAGAGCCAAGCAAGCAGCATTGTTTCCTCTCTGACCCCCTCCCCCACATACGGCGCCACAAGGCAGTAAAGCGGGTTGCCCCGCCCTGGCCAGTACCTAAGGCTCCACCCCTCACAATGTAATAGACCAAAAAACATGGCCTAAAGGAAAGAACAGATCAAAGCTCCAAAACTAGAACTAAGTGATGAAGAGATAACCAACCTAACTGATGCAGAGTTCAAAACACTGGTAATCTGGATGCTCACAGAATTGGTGGAGTATGTTCGCAATATGGAGGGAAAAAGGAAGGCTGTGCAAAGTGAAATGAAGAAAAATATACAGGGAATCAACAGTGAAGGGAAGGAAACCAGGACTCAAATCAACGATTTGGAGCAGAAAGAAGAAAAGAAACATTCAACCAGAACAGAATGAAGAAATAAGAATTCAAAAAAATGAGGAGAGGCTCAGGAACCTCTGGGACCACTTTAAATGTTCCAACATCTGAATCGTAGGGGTGCCAGAAGGAGAAGAGGAAGAGCAAGACATGGAAAACTTATTTGAAGAAATAATGAAGGAGAACTTCCGCAATCTGGCAAAGGAAATAGACTTCCAGGAAGTCCAGGAAGCTCAGAGAGTCTCAAAGAAGTTGGACCCAAGGAAGCACACAGCAAGGCACGTCATAATTATATTACCCAAGATTAAAGATAAGGAGAGAATCTTCAAAGCAGCAAGAAAAAAAGAGACAGTTACCTACAAAGGAGTTCCCATAAAATTATCAGCTGATTTCTCAAAAGAAACCTTACAGACAAGAAGGGGCTAGAAAGAAGTATTCAAAGTCATGAAAGGCAAGGACCTACATCCAAGATTACCATATCCAGCAAAGCTATCATTTAGAATGGAAGAGCAGGTAAAGTGCTTCCCAAATAAAGTAAAATTAAAGGAGTTCATCATCACCAAGCCCTTATTAAATGAAATGTTAACGGGACTAATCTAAGAAAAAGAAGATCAAAAATATGAACAGTAAAATGACAACAAACCCACAACTATCAATAACTAAAACTAAAAAAACAAAAAGCAAAAAAAAAAAAAACTAAGCAAACTGCTAGAACAGGAACAGAATCAGAGAAATAGAGATCACATGGAGGGTTATCAGCAGAGAGGGCGAGAGGGGAGAATGGGGTTAAAGGTACAGGGAATAAGAAGCATAATTGATAGGTACAAATAGACAGGGGGAGGTTAAGAATAGTATAGGAAAGGGAGAAGCCAGAGAACTTATATGTAAGACCTATGGACATAAACTAAGTGGGGGAATGCTGGTGGGAGGGGGTGTGCAGGGAGGAGGGGAATAAAGGGGAGAAAAAATGGGACAACTATAATAGTATAATCAATAAAATATATTTAAAATAAAATTTTTAAAAAGGAAAGACAGAGGGTGGTCTATGGCCCTGAGCCTGCACAGTGAGTTGGTTAATGGTGGACTTGAGAATGAAAACCGGGTCTTTCTGAGTCAAAGGCCTCAAAGTCTGCAGGTCCTCCGTGGCCAGGAGTGCCTGGAGAGCTATTCACACGGGCCCTTCCCCGGAGTGTTGCACCACGAGCTGGCACAGACCAGCTGCTGAGTTAGGGCCTTGGCTTCCTAGAGCTGATAGGAAGAGTCCGGGGGAGCAGGCTGAACCCAGGAGGTCCAGTCTCAGGCCGGTGCAGCAGAGATGACAGCTGCTAATCGGAGACCTGCTTCTCGGGTCAGCCAAGAGCTGACAGATGAAACACCGGAAGAATCTTGATACTATCGTAGCAGAGCCAGGCCGAGGGTGCGGTCTGGCGAGAGGCACAGTAATTGACTCACATGTGGCACAGTGGTGCCAGGAAGCGACCCCAGAAGTGCTTGGAGCGTCAGCGACCACTGATGTGACGGGACCAAACACTGGTGCCTTTGATTGTTTCAGGAACGCATGCCTGCAGCTCTGAGCCACTCCCAAAGCTGGTGGAGGTGGGAGGCCCCTGTCTAAGTAGGGGGAGATTGCAAAACAGGAACCCAGCTGGCAGAGCCAAGGACCAGTGCCTCCGGCCAAGGCTGGAACCATGAGAACGAGAACGGTACCAGCCCTGCATGCCTCATCCGAAACAGGGTCAGAAATAGACAACGCGGCAGCCTGCCCCTGCCGTGAACACGGAAAGTCCCGGGGCTCCGGAACCTCTAAGCAAACTCCGATGCTTGGTCCCCCAAAAGATGAGCCAGCCAAGACAGCCAGCCCTTTCTTTACCCAGCCGTGTGGGCCGGGATTAGGCGACTCCTGACAGTCTCCCTACCAGAAGGCAGAGGGAGAGAGCAGTGAAGGCGCGGAGCCAGGTGGCCACTCTGCAGTGTCTGTAGGTTTCCAGAACCATGCTAGGCCCATTCAGATGGACGATCTCAACCCTTGAACCGACCCTAGCAGACGGATGTGATCATTCTCACTGGATAAATGGAGAAAGTAAAGCTCAGGTCAGTTAAAGAACTGACAACAGTATGAAAATGCATCAAATCACATGTTGTACATCTTAAACTTACACCACGTTTTGCGTCAAATATACTTAAATTTTTTTTTAAGTAACAATTTTTCTGGATGACTTTAACCAATAAGTCATGACCAGGGAAGCAGAAGTGAGAGCACAGAGGGGCTTAGCCATACCAGGCGCTGTGGGCCGGAGGGAAACAGAATTAGTCTGACAAATGCCCCTCCTCTAGGGAAAGGCAGGTTTTCAAGTATTTTCCTCATGGAGAGATGCAAACTCTTGTCTGGGTCTTCAAAGGGGAAAGTGGCTCCCGAGGAAGAAATGGGACAGGTAACAGTGGCCTGGGGCCAGGGATGACCCTGGTAAAGAAGGATGAGGAGATCTGAAGGGGTAGGGGCCAGCAGCTGCCAGGGAAGCCCAGATTTAAAGGGGATTTGTGCAGAAGGCAGGGGACCAGGGCAGAGAGCGCCACAGGCCCAAAGAAACCACCAAAAATGCCAAGGGGACTGAAACCTAGCAAGGAAAGGGTTAAAAAGCACCTCCAAACTCCAGAAAAATTCCCATCTGGGAAGATGAGGAAGCCCAGAAAATCCTGGAGAACAGGAGAGGAATGAAAAAATTCTAAACAGGCAAAAGCTCTTCGTTTTGCAAAATGAAGAAAAGGTGCGCTGTTCTAATTTGACCTCCACCCTGGAATGGATCTAGGACGTCCAGTTTGCGTGAACATGGGAGTAAGTCGTGTACGTGGCCACCAGGGCCCAGCACGGGTCTCCCCAAAACCAGACTTGCCCAACGTGCCTCATCTGTCCATCTGTTGAGTGGCCCATCAACCTAGTGGGCCTCTGGGGACTCGAAGTCTCTGCCTCCCTGTGGATGAGAAATGGGAGCTGGACGGTAGAGCTGCTCTGGGGATTCATAATGGCTGGGAGGCGGGGTGAGCAGGGTTTGCCTGTGCAGGTGGGGCCTGGCAGGAAACCACAGACACAAAGGAATGAGGGTGCAAAGCTCAGAGGGAAGAAAGGTCATTCCTTCCTGGACAGTGAGTAGGTAACTCCCATCCACAGGAGGGCCCTCGCCGCGCACACACCTCTCGCTTCCTTGACCTAACCAGCCCCTCTGAAGACACTCAGATGAACATTTATTGAGCGCCTACTACATACCAGGACCTGTTCTAGGCGCTGGCACCCAGCCACACACAGGGCAGGAAAGGGTCTGCTTTCATGGCCTACACAGGGGTGTCTAACCTGGGCTGCATGTAGCTTAGGATGCTTATAAATGCAGCCCAACGCAAAATCGTAAATTTACTTAAAGCGTTGTGAGATTTTCTGTGATTATGCGTCACAGTGTATTTAATGTGTGGCCCGGGACAAGTCGTCTTCTTCCAGTGTGGCCCAGAGACGCCAAAAGGCTGGACACCCCTGGTAGGGTCTCAAGGAGAAGACAACGCTGACCAGTACTGGCAGCTCCACTCTCTCCCAAGGGGCTCTGACCCAGCCACACGACCTAAGTGCCCCGGGGTCTGGGGCAACTCCTGAATTTCTCTCACCAGGCTGAGCCTCTCCCAGAACGCCAGATGCAAGTTTCCAACTGATTTCTTGATATCTAAATTTGCATTTCTAACAAGTATTTTAAACTCAGCATCTCTAAGGCAAAACGATTCCACACCTTCCCCCTCCGTAAAACCTGTTCCTGCGCTAACCAGATATTCAGGCAAAAACCTGGAAGTCACACTACGTTCCTGTCATCGTGCGCGTGCACACACACACACGCACACACACACACGCACAGGCACACACAATATCCAACTCACAGCCGAGTCCTTCTGGTCCAAATGTCATCCCAAAAATCCCAAATGTGACCACTTCTTACTACTCGCACAGCTACCACCCTGCTCAAAACCGCCATCGTCTCTCTCCTAAACCATTAAATTAGCCTCTTCACCAGTCTCCTTGTTTCCCAAAACGTACCACCTGGCAGTCCAAGAGTCCATGCTGATGCCTGAGTGAACTTTTTGCGAAGATAAATCAAATCATTTCTCTCCTTGGCTCAAAGCCCTCAACCACAAATCATGCCCTGGTCCCCAGCCCGCAGAAGAGCAATGCCCCTGTCCCGTGCCCTTTCTCTGCTCCCATGTGGACATCAGGCTACTTGAAAAGATTTTCCTTAACTCAGCCTCTCCCCTCCCTCACTTCACAGTCCCACCACAGGCCACTGCCCCCGGCCTCCGAATCTGCTCCCCGCAGGGTGACTCATGGCCGTCCACTGGCCAGACCCTAGGCTCACTCCACTGTCTCCTTGGTCTTCATTGTCTGTGACATTCTGCCCATGACACTGCTGACCATCCACTCCCTCCCCCTCCAGAGGCCCTCTCCCTGAGGCTTCTGGGTGCAGCCCTCCCTGGTTCTCTTGCCTCCGCTCTGACTTCTCCTCCATCACCTCTTGGAGGCTTCCTCCAGCTCCTCCACAAATGGCGGGGGGTCTCGTGACTCGAAACTTGGCCTGCTTATTGTAAACCCCTCATCTGCTTTCACTAGTTCACCCCTAGTTCACTATCACTCATCACTCGTTCTCTGATGGTTCCCTGGTCTAGGTCTTCAGCCTCCGAGCAAGACTTATGACTTCGACCTGGCCACAGTACTGCAAACCAACATGTGGATCCTATTCAAATCCAATTTCCAATACCAGAAATTTTGGTATCATCCAAATCTTCTCTCCCTCCACCCCTATGTCTCACTTCTCATTTAGCTTTGTGGCCTAATCTGTCTCCTTAATGGCACTTGTACTGTCTCCTCCTTTCTTGCTCCTGCCTCAGGAAGGGCCCTCCCCACCTCTCACCTGCATCGCTACCCTCCAGCTTACCTCCCCCATCCATCCTCCACTGTCTCAACAACAAAGAGGTAACCCAGTGGCTTAGAATAACTGTCATTTGTTATAGTTCATGCATCTGTGGGTTGGCGGGGTTCATTTGACCTTGGCTGGAGTCAGTCATGGCCTGCAGGTAAGAGCAGAGCTCATCTCTGGCCTGGCTTCACTGGGGCACGCCCTCTCCTGGGACCAGCAGAAATACGCGAGGCCTCTCCAGACGGAGGCTCAGGACTGACACAGGCTCAGTCTGCATCATTCCGTCGCCCAAAGCAAGACACGCAGCTGAACTAGTATCGAGAGGTAGGAAAATACGTTCTGCCCTTGATGGGAGTTTAGAACAAGTCATCTAGCAATGGGCCTGGGTACAGAGACAGGTAAAGAATCAGGGCCATTAACGCAAGTCACCACATAGCTCCCCGTTGCCTACAAGGTCAAGTCTCAACTCCCCGACACAGAGACCCCCCAGGAGCTGAGTCCTGTCTCCTATTGTCTGAACTTCCATCCGCTCCCCAACTCCCAGAGGTCTGAAAATATGCCTTGTTATTTTGCACTCCAGGTTTGCCTGCTCACATGCTATTTTTCATTCCCAAGGCTCCTCTCCCCTCTCCACCATTGGTCACCTGGGGAATCCTTACCCATTCTTCAAGATCTAACTCAGCAAGCAGCCCCTCCTGGGGCAAGCCCTCCCAGGCCACCTTCCCCACCCCACAGCGTAGGTCGCACCCCCTCCTTCCTCTGTACCCTGTTAGAGCACTTACCCCTATTTACAGCAAAGGTGCTCATTTCCTCCCCTCGGGAATACCTTAGGGCAGTTCATTAGTTTGCTATTACCACTGTAACAAATTGCCACAAACTTAGTGGTTCAAACGACACAAGTTTGTTCTCTTGTTGTTCTGGAGGTCAGATGTCCAAAATCAGCCTTACTGGGCCAAAGTAAACGTATTGGTAGGGTTGGTTCCTTCTGGGGCCTGTGAGGAAAGAATCTATTTCCTTGCCTTTTCCAGCTTCTAGAGGCCACATGGATTCCTCGGCTCGCGGCCCCTCCTCTGAAGAGCAAGGACATCTCTTCAGTCTCTGCTCACCTCACCTGCTCCACCTTCTCTGGCAAATCTCCTCTGCCTCTATCTTATGAGAACACTTGTGATCACTTTTAGGGTCTACCTGAATCGTTAACTTAATCACAGCTGCAAAGCTCATTTTGCCATAAAGGGGACAGTGACAGGTCCTAGGCATGAGGATCTGGTATCTTTGGGGGCTGTGATTCAGCCTACTACAGGCAGCATGCATGTTTCTTCTTCTGGCCTCTCCTCCACCTGGCTCGGGACCTGGCACATGATGGATGTTCAATACATTTGATGAATGAAAGAATGAATGAGTGAGTGAGAGAATGAACGCAGTACGAGAGTGACTGTTGGAAGTGCCAGGAACCCCAACACACTGACTGGCAAAGTCAGCAGTAAAAACTAGGGCTCCTGAAACTCCATGCCCTACACTCATGTCACAGAGAATATTCTCTGTGATAAATAAGAGATCAAACGAGGCCCTCTGTACAATGCAGGAGCCAGGCTGCCCAAGCTAAAAGGAGAAAGACACTCCTCCCCTGAACTGCTCACCCCCTGGAAGCATTAACCCCCTGTTTCTTGTCACAGCTGCACAGCCTGGGCTGCATATTGGTTCTATGGGAACATTCGCCCTGTTCTTGAGCATTCAACAGAAAATTGCAGAAACTGTTCTGTGCTAGTCAAATAAAACATTCTCCCTTGACCTCAAAGACCTGCCAGTGCAAACTCTTTTTGAACATCTTTGAAATGGCCTATCCTCAGCCTATCACAGCTTCAAAGCCCACTGGAGCTCAGGGAAGTCCTGTTCCTTACGCGGCAGGGCTCTACCTGAAGGCCTTCCCATTCACTCAACAAACACTGAGCATCGATGACAAGACAAGCCCTGGGTCAGCCCTTTGCTCACTTGTGGGGCTGTCCCCTGAATTGCCCACTGACCACAGCCTGACACTCCTCTAGGACTTCTGGAACCTTCCACCTCTCTCTGATAATTCCCACTGCAGTGTCCGAGGCTGCAGAGAAGTGGAAAGGGTGTCTAGGAAGGGAGATGGGCAACGGCCACTGGAAAGTCACCAGTGAGTCAAAGCAGAGAGGCTCTTGTTCAAGTGGAGAAGGAAGACAAGATAATGGAGAACAACATGGAAAATGAGGGTATAAAAACAATACTAATAATAGCCATTAATTACTTGATTAGCTCTTACTGTATGCCAGGTTGGGCTGTGCACTCAACATGGATTGTCTCTCTTAATCATCCTCACATTCCTACAGGTAAATATTATTAGACCCACTTTAAGGATGAGGAAACTGAGCCTCAGAAAAATAAAGGAACTTGATTACAGCTGCAGGTAGCACCAGGATTTGAATTCTAGGCTATTTCTTCTAGAAATCTGACCATGAAGGAAAGGTAAGCCTTGTGTGTGAAGAGGGAGGTGCTATATCCAAGGGACTTACTGGTTGGGGGAAGTTGTTTTGTAACTAGAAGAACATAAACATGTTTATGCATAAAATAACTAAAACTGCACTGATGGGTTGGGAGCTTGACCAATGGAGAGGGCAGGATCCAGGACATGGGTAGGGTCTGGTCTGAGCCCAGGAGAAAAAATGAGAAGGTCAGTAGGTGTCAGAAGGCAAGGGTCAGGTTGGAGACAAATGGCTGCATTATTCACCATTTATATTACCCCTCACCTACATTCTTGCTAGATAGGTCGTTGTGACAAACTATGAACTAGCGTGAAACAGCGCAGGTTTGGAGAGGTGACACAACTCACCCAAGATCAGAAAGTTGGTGGCAGAGTCAGAACTCAAACCTACTTGCTCCACAAACATGTCTCTGACCTGTGTCAGGCCCCGTACAGGGATTCACCCCAATGAGATGGGTGGATACGTGGACTGAAGTCCAAGCTCAAAATAATCAGGGACATTGGAGTTTGAACCAGCACATCAGCAGAAGAGGTTGCAGGTCTCTGGAGTCAACGCCAAGCACAGTACAGCTTATGGTGGACGGTTGGACCACCCTGCCATGATCAAAATTTCCATTCGTGGCTGTTACATGGATCCATGGCCCCCTAAGATCTCCTCCCACCCCCAGGCAGGCTGGGGAGACCCTTCCAGGAAGATACAGCCATACCTGAGAGGGTCCGAAATCAGAAGATTAAGCTGAGGTATACATTGAGAACAGTAGGAAGTAAAAGGAATGAGGAGGTGCCACCTTAGGTAAGACTGTCTCCCACCCACACAGGGCTGAAAGCACTGATCCAGGGATCTTCCGGGAGGAGCCACTTCCTGCCTGTGTGTCCAGCTGTGAGTCTTGCTCTGGTCCCCCGAACCCCTGTCGATACTACTCTTCCCCCTCTCCCCAGCTTTGGAGCTCAGAGATTGACATCAGGGAATGGACTGAGGAGCCCAGCTCGGACGCAGCCGTTGAGGAGAAGGAGCCTGGACCAAGAGCTGGAGAAGACAAGGAAGGAAGAGGGTGGCAATGGGTCTTCATGCATTTATTCTTTCATTCGTTCATTCATTCATTCAACAAATAATTATTAGGCCCCTACAAAGTGTCAGCACTGAGAGCAGAAAGATGAGCACAAGTAGACACATTGATGACTTCAGGGAGTTTACCACTGAGGGCAGGAAGGAGACAGCCTTGAATCAGGGGATCACAGAAAGAGAGGTGAAGTGGTGATCAGAAACCGTGCTCTGTGCAGGAGGCATGTGGTCTCCTGAGCACATATAACCGGGGCTGACTTATCAAGGACTCAGGCAGGCTTCCCTAAGGAAACATCTTGTGGCCTGAGATCAGCAGCAGGGAGGGGATTGTCCAAGTGACAACTGGCAGAGCACCAGGTGGCGAGGGCAGGGGTGATGCACTGGAGCTATGTGGCAGGACGGTGGTCCTGACATCACGAGTTGGTGAGCAGAAGGAGTGCACCGATGTGGTATCATCCAGAGGAAGGCTGATGAGTAATAGCAGCTAAGACTTGTGTGACTATAACTAACATTATTTATGACACTAATATAACTAATAATAATAATATGACCACTAATAGCTGATACTTGTACAGAATTTACTGTGCCAGACACTAATCTAAGCCTTTTCATGTTAAGCCTTTTAATTCTCACAGCAGTTCTAGGACGGAGAACCCCTAGTATACCCATTTGACGTATACTGCCCAGATGTTAAGCAACTTTCCCGAGGTCATGCAGCTAGTAAGTGGTAGCATAAACCCAGGCTGTTGAGCTCTAGCATCGGGCTCCAGAGCTCGAACCAACCCCCTGTTCCTGGAGCACCCACTCGCTCCCATGCCCTTGCTCAGAACTTTGCCTGTATGTCCCACCAGCTCCTCACGACAACAACCCTACGCGGTGGGTACTGTGAATACCTCCTGTGTTTTGTAGATGAGAAAAGAGGGGGTGTAGGACTTGCCCCTGGTCACACAGCTAGTACATAGAGGAGCTGAGCTTAGAACCCAGGACTCCAGAGTCGCAGGGGTGGGTTGGGGGAATGAGAAAAGGCTAAGGGAGATATTGGAAGTCAGCACAGGAGCAGGGGCCGCTTGGGGATCTTTGAGCAGCAGCAGACTCATTCATTACTTCGGGGAAAGAGGAGTTTATTGAAAGTACACATGTGCATGGGTGTGATATAATGAAAAGTAAATATTTGGTCTTTGTCCTGGTACCTGGCGTTCAGCTCCTAAACCTGGTGGAAGCTCCAGAACATTAAGAGTGTCTTCTGTATGCTAATGAGATGTCTGTGATTTAGGGGCCCCTAGATAACTTCAGGATGGGGGCTGGTTACCTGAAAGGCTAAAGCGAGATTACAGGGTTGGAACTTCAGCTCCCACTCCACCTCCTTCGCTCCACCCCCACCCCAACCTCTGGAAGGGGAAAGGGGCTAGAGGCTGAGTTAATTACCAGTCCAGGGGTGTCCAGCCTTTTGGTATCTCTGGGCCACACTGGAAGAAGCAGAGTTGTCTTGGGTCACACATTAAATACATTGCAACACATAATCACAAAAAAATCTCATAACGTTTTAAGTAAATGTATGATTTTGTGTTGGGCTAAATTCATAACCATCCTGGGCTGCATGCAGCCCACGGGCCATGAGTTGGACACCCCTGATAGCCAATGATGTAGTCAATCACAGCTGCAAAATAAAACCTCCATGGAAAAAAAAACCCTAACCGACTGGGTTGATGCACACAGCCAGAGGGGAGGGGCGGTAACACGCTTGGAGAGGGCAGGGATGCTCCACGCCCACACCTGGCCCTGTGCATCCCTTCCTCTTGGCTGTTCTTGAGTTGTCCCTTCTGTAATAAACGTGCAAGTATATAAAGCGCCTTCCTGGGTTCTGTGAGCTATTCCAGAAAATTATCAAACCTGAGAAAGGCACCATGAGAAACCTCAATGTACAGACAGTCGGTCAGAAGTTTGGGAGGCTCAGAACTTGAAACCGGCATCTGATGTAGGGGACAGTCTTGTGAGACTGAGCCCTTTAACTCGTGGGGTCTGATGCTAACTCTGTGTATTTTTTGTCAAAATTGGATCGAATGGTTGGATACCCAGCTGGTGTTAGAGGATCAGAAGAATGGTTGTTGGTGTTGGGAGGACACCACACTTCGTGTCAGATGTGTTGTGAGTTAAAACAGTTCAGTGGGGCCCTGCCAACCTCCCTTGGGCAAAACATCCTTTCTGAATCGCATCAGAGGCAGCTCGCATCGGCCTCTGCACACTCAGCAGGAGATGATGAATGGGGCGGATGTTTCCCCAGAAGGCGGTGTGAGAGGCCTGAAATATGTCTGGTGTGTTGTGGTTAAACAGCAGTTAGCAGAGGACATCCAGGGGGAGGGAGCAGAGATCATGGGTCCAATCAGGAGGAGGTGGTGCGGGGCAAGGTCAATGCCAAGTGTACAGGAGAAGATGAGCGGAATGATGTTACAGGGCAGAGGGCAGGCTGGAGGACCAGGTTGGTGACACAAAGAGAAAGAAATAAACGCACAGGACACTCATTAGCAGGTGAACTGGGAAGGTCGACCAGCCCCGACGTTCCGACAGGAAGGTCAGCATCTGGAGGGGTCAGTGTGCCAGAGCACCACAAATGTCCACAGGGAGAGATGTCAGAGTGGCAGAACGTGGACAGGGAGGAGAGCAGCTGCGGTCACAGTCCATGTTTCTGAGCGTCAGCTTTGTAGAATTTTGCCGGGGAAAAATGAAAGCGAGGGAGACAGCCAACACATCAGAATGACAGGGTGGCAGGATGCCTGTGTGTCAGAAGGGCAGCGTGGTGGAATAGCCACATATTAGAGTGTCAGTTGGGGGGAATGTTGCTTTGACAGTCTGTCGTGGATGGTAATGTCAGCAGTGCCTGCGGCTGCCTCAAGCTAGTAAACTTGACCTCTATTTCCTGGGACCCAGACCACATAACACCAGAGGGTGGGGGCTTGCCCTGCTCCTAGCAGGGGAGAGAGAGTGCAGGAGGCATTGCTCCCCCATCAGAACAGGAATTGGGGAGGGGAGGAGATGCGTTTGTTTGCCAGGGCTGCTGTAACGAAGTGCCACAAACAGAGTAGCTTAAACAACAGACACTTCTTGTCTCACGGTTCTGGAAGCTAGAATCCAAGATCAAGGTGTTGGCTGGCTTGATTTCTTCTGTGGCCCCTCTGCCTGGCTTGTAGATAAACATTCCCGCACCCACCCCCGTGTTTTCACATGGCCTTGCCTCAGTGTGTGTCTGAGTCCTAATCCCCTCTTCTTGTAAGGACCAGTCATATTAGATTATGGCCCACCCACATGCATGACCTCACTCTACCTTTACCCCTTCTGAAAGACCCTGTCTCCAAATACAGTCACATTCTGAAGTGCCTGGGGTTGGGACCTCAACGTGTGGATTGGGGGTGGGGCAGAATCAGTTTTGCCCATAACAGGAGGCCGTTAGGGAAATGGGATCACGGGTCTATTCAGTGTCAGGACTGGGCAGAGAGAGAGGCAGACACCAGGCATCACGAACTCAGTCAGGGAAGACTTCTTGAGGAGGCAGAGTGGTAGGCACAACTCGGCGAGGACCCATGGAGATTCCAAGCAGCCCAAGGGTGCCTAGGTCTGTGGAAGACAAGACCCCTGAAGGCAGAGACAGAAAAAATTCAAGAAGAAGCAACTGCCCACAAAGCTCTGACCTAGGGGCTACACTCTAGAGGAAGCCCTGTGGGACTGAATTCAAATCTTCCCAAACCAGGGCTAAATTGAACAAACAATTGCTTTTTTTCATTTTTGAGGTCCTTTGAGGTTTTAAGAGCATGGGATTTGGGGTCTCACCAGTCTGGATTCCCATCAGGGCTCTGTCATGCTCTGTGTCATCTTGAACAGTCACAGCACCTCCCTGAGCCTCAGTTGCCTCACCTACTCAGCGGGAATGATCCTAGTGCCGATCTCCCATGGTGATCATAGGATTGTTAAGATGACATTGTAGAGGTGCCTAGAACAAAGCTTGGCCAGTAGCAGGGCTCAGGGAATGGCAGAAAGATGATGAATCTGCAGGTCTTTGATTTTATAACTCGCTCCCAGACCCAAGCCCCAGACAGAGTGGTCTCACCTCACCCTGTGCCCAAGGAGACTGCCAGAGCCTACCTGTCCCTCTCCTTCCCTTCCTCCAGGCCTTAGCTCACAGGTCTTCTCCCTGGACCATGCCAGTTAAAATCGCAACACTTAACACTCCCTGTCCTGCATCCTGGCTCCATTTTTCTCATGAAACTTGTCACATCTAAGATACTCTCTTTTACTTATTAGTGTTGGGGTCCCCCTCTCCCGACCCCTCACTCAGGAATGATGGTTCCGGGAGCCTTGTTTTTATACTGCATTCCTTAGCACCTAGAACAAAGGTGGAGATGCATGTAGGCACACTTTGCCTCCTCGCACAACCCAAAGAAGAACAACAACAAATTTAAAAACAAAAAACAACCATGACTGCCAGAAAATCGAACTGTATGGAAGTCCAACAAGGCAAGGAGTCAAAGAAAAATACCTAAATCAAAGGAAATGTGCTGCCCAAGTGAGTCAAGGTGAGGGGCGATGTCATGGGTCGGGGGCTGTAGGACACAGCCATCGATGGGAGGCCACAGGGTCTGCAGGTCGCAGGAACTGGGAGAATGGGTAGCACTTCTGACCCGTCTTTTCCTGGGGGTTAAGGATGGTGAAGGGGCTGTGATCCCAGCCCTACCCAAGCCCCCCTGGGCTGGGCCATGCAGCATTGCAGGGAGGGTAGGAAAAGTGGCTGCTGCTCAGGTGTAGCTATATCTGAACCGGAGCAGTTATATCTGAAAAGCAAATCACCCTCCCTGTGGTTTGCCTATCTCTGGCTCAGGGAACTGAAACACCTCATTTCACGGCCTCTGGTTACCAGGGGACAGCGTAGGATGGGAGGCAGCAGTGGTCTCCGCCCAGGGCAGACGCCCATCCCCGATCCCTGACCCTGAGCTGGGCAGAGAGTACCACCCTCTGGACCCAGAACTGGCGAACACCAAGCTTTCTGTCCATGGTTCCGAGCGTCTTCCCTCTGCCCCTTCCTCACACATTCTTCAGGATGAGCCCCCTCCCATCCTGAGTCTCCCCTCCCCTAGACGCATTGTATGTCCAGGGATCAGAGGTAGATTAAAGCCCAGGGGTGCTCTGCACAGTGCAGACATCTATACAGATATATATGCACGTGCACATATTTAGGGTTGCACATATGTGCACACGCCATCAAAACACACGTGCTCTTATGGTCCCCAGAGTGGTATTGAAGGACAGACTCCTGCAGAGGAGTGTAGACCCTCACATCGGGGGAATGCCTACACCAGCGCCCAGAGGTGCTGAATCTGAGAACCCCCTGGTAGAACTGGCCGGATGCAGTCTCGGTGTTCCTGGACTGGCCCTTCCAGGAAAGATCCAGGAGTCTCCTGTTTGCAGGCTGTGTTGCTGGTGGAGCTAAAGGGTAAAGTCTGTACTGAAGTGAACACAGATAAAGCGAAGCCTGAGCCCAGGGCCCTTAGGATACTGCAGCCAGAGGTCCGGGTACCTTCAGCCCCCGGAAGGAAGAGAGGGGCAGGGGCTGGGCTGGGCCAGGGTGAGGATGGAGCCGAGAAGAGCTGAGGTTAGGGCTGACGATGAAGCTGAGACTGAGGTCCACACTGCGGCTGGGGCTGGTGGATGTCTGGGCCCCGAGTCTGTCCCGGGGAGCAGATGTAAGTTCCTGAGGGTCTTCAGCTCCGGCAGAGCTGGAAAGCCGAGAGATAGGAGCTTGGTTGCAATTGGCCCAGTTCTACATTAAGTGACAGCTGATAAACGACTTGCTTTTCTGGCTAATGAGGTGAAATAAGAGTGAAGCAATGACAGCCTGAGCCTGGGGTCTGCCCTAAAACATGAGAGTCAACCTTCTAACCATCCCTTTGCCATCCTGGCAGATGTGGTCTTTCCTGAAGCAGGGGGAGGGTCAGGAGGACCCCTGGGTGCCCGTCCAGGAGTGTCTGTGACTACGGTATCAGCCGAGTGTCCCCGGGCCCTCCCCACCTATGTCAGCCAGGAGGGCCTGCCTGTCTCCTCTCCCCACTCTCCAACTGAGCACCCCTTCTCCACAGGCTGGGATCCACAGTCTTGGAGTAGGGGGAGGGAAGGGAGTAGAACTGGAGTCAGAAAGACATGATCTAAACTCCACTTCCATCAAGTTATGAAAATCCCCTTAGAACATAAATAGACACAAGCAAACCAGCTGTGTGGCCTCTGGTAGGTCGGATAGCCTTGCTGAACCTCAGTGTCCGCATCTGTAAAATGGGAGCAATCCACTTTTCCTCTCAGACCCTCCATGCTCCCAAGGCGGAGGGACACTTTCAGCCCATGCTCTCATAGAGTTTGTAGTCTGAGGGACGGAAACAAACTAAAAAATTAAAATTTAAAATGAAACTGAAATAATAAAATAAAATATACAGTGTGTTTGTGGTGATGCATACTATGGAGAAATATAAAGTGGGCAGGAGGAGCCAGGAAGTGCTAAAGGAAGAAGTCTGCAATCTGAAAGAAGCAAGTCAGGAAAGACATCATCGACAAGGTAAAATTGCAGAGATCTGGTCTGGGGTGGGGAGGGGCACGGGACAGACCACACGTGCAGAGGCCCTGAGGCAGGATCATGCAGGGCATGGTCAAGAACCAGCAAGGAGACCAGTGCAGCTAAAGCAGAGTAAGCAAGGGGGAGTCACAGCAGGAAGAGGTGAGGTCAGGGAGGTCATAGGTTGGGGGCGGATTATATATGATCTTCAAGGCCATGGTGAACGCAGCAGCTTCCTCTCTGAGTGAGGGGTTTTCCTTCAAAGGAGTAGTATGCTCAGACTTGTGAATAACAGGATGGAACAGGGGAGAAGAAGGAGAGAGGCAGGGAGACCATGCTAAAGCTCCCACGATAATGCAGGCAAGCTCCCCGGGAAAGTGAGTGGTGGGAGATGGTTAGATTGTTATATTTTGAAGTTAGAGGCAACGGAATTTGGTGACAGATCCAATATGGTGCCACAGCATATGAGAGAGAGAAGGGAGGGTGACTCCAAGGTTTGAGGCTGAATTCAAGCGTGGGACCCCATTACCTGTGATAGGGAAGACTGCAGGAGCAGTTTGTTGAGGGGGGGAATCAGTGTTTCCTAAGGAACGGAGGATGGCAAGGGCATTTTGGGCTCAGGGGGCTGCACAGAAGAGGCGTGCGCACACACAGTGTGGCCTGGGGGCCCCGCCGAATCCCGAGGTTTTTGCTGAAGCCTGGAAGGCACTGCGGGGAGTGGCTGCAGGCCAGTTTGGGAAGGGGCTAAGTGCCACCCAGCGGCATTCTGGGTTGATCCGTAAGCAATGGGGAGCCCCGCCATGGCTCTAAGCAAGAGGGAAAGATGGTCAGAGGTGCTTTTTAGAACAATCACTCTGCCACATTACAAAGGCTTCGCTGGGGAGGGGAAGGCTGGAGACAGGGACAGTTGGGTAGCCCACCATGGCATGGCTGGGTGGGCAGGAGATGGTGAGGCCTGAACTCTGGCAGTGGCAGTGGAGGGACAGATGGCCTCTGTGGCAGAGGCTCCTGTTCGGGGAGGGGGCTGTGGCTGACTGGGGAGTAAGTAACGGAAGGAGGGCGTCAAGGGAAACATCCATAGTCCTAATGGGGGACTGAGTGGTGAGTGGTCTGAGACCATGTAAAGGAAAAGGGAGAGATGGGTAATCATCTGGAGGTCACAGATCATATGTGTCAAGAGGGCTGGGGAACATCTCTAGGCAGGAGCCCCCCAGGGCTCAGGTACAGGAAGAACAGGCCCCACCACGCTACTCCCTGCGGGAGGGAGGATGCAGGACCCGCCTGGGTCAAACGGACCCTCGACCCCCAGAGGGCGCCAGGCCTGCAGGGCATGCCGGACTGAGCCCCCGACGGGGAATAGCAGCTCCGTAGCCAAGGTCAGGCCCGGCCCGCCCCACCAGGGCATCCTCCCCTGCTTCCATTTCAGCCGATATAAAACTAAATGGCACCCAGGCTCTTCACATCAGCACAACAAGATGCTTAGTCAATAAAAGAGTTGAGCCAAGTGAACTCAGCATGCCACTCTAGGAGGAGTTTTTTTCCAGGGGAAATGTTATCATTTTCCATTCCTGTTTAATGAATCATGGGAATTATAGCAACATTACAAATGGCTTTCCGCGCAGGCTATTACTTTGTTTCTGCAGGATTCTAATGGCAGCCTTGCTTCACTGAGGGCTCAGCCTGCCCACAGCCCCCCCGACCCCCTGGCTAAGGAGAATGATGGCATCATTATAAGTGGCCCCTTACAAGGCTCTGGCCCAGGAGGGGTGGTTGCCCAAGACCTTACAAATTGGGTCTAAAGTGGGAAACCCTGAAGTGATCGATCTGGGTATTTCCCAGGGAGTTCACATGGGCACCCAGGGTAGGTACCCCAGGGCTCAGGCCGGGAAATCCGAGGGGTTGGAAGGGGAGGAGAAGTGAGGGGACTTGGGAACCATTTTTTTTGGAGCTGACTGGGCAAAGGGATCAGAACAGACTCACCCCCTAGCGGGGATGGGGTGCTCAGAGACAGGGCGTGGGAAGCAGACATGTCACAGGCCTCACCAAGGCTGCCCTGAGCCCTCGGCTGGCTCCTGCCATGTGGATTCCAAAATGAGCAAGCTTGGTCCCTGTTCGTGGAAGCTCCCTACCAGAGCAGGGGCCCATCCTCTCCCGCAGCCGCTGGCTAGGTCAGGTTGGTTCACAGAGAAAGCTGTCGGTGTGGGTGGTCCTTCCCCAGTTCCCTGCCCCTCCCACTCAGAAGAAGAGGATCCAGCAAGCCTGGGGAATGCGCCATGGATAGACGGCTCCTTGAGGATGACCAGGCTGGCCAGAGTAAGTGCTTGCTGCATGGATGTGAGAAAGAGCTCCTCAATGCTCCCCTTCCTTTAAGCCCACTGCCTGCCTTCTGCAATGTCAACCAAGACCTGATATATGTCTTAAAGGACTGTGTGATCATTGCAGTAGAATCCATTTGGAGTGGCTTCCTGGCTCACAAACCTCACCTGACCACAGCTGATTGGCTTAAGGTGAACACCTAACCCAAACTGAGCCATTCAGATTCTGTTCCCACCACAGTGTGATGTACAAGAGAAGTCATTTTGTTTCGTTTGATCACTGCTGTATTCTCAGCGCCCAGAATTCTGCCTAACACAGAGGAGGGGCTCAATAAACATTGAACGCACAAATGAACGAATGAATGAGCCTCTATGAGGAATATGGAATTTTTAACTTGGAAACACAGAGACTCGATGGGTGGTCATGAACCTGAGTCACGGTAGCGGCATGAACTGCTTCCCAATGAGAAGACCCACTTCTTCTGACTTCCAGAATCCTCGGGGCTGCCTTGGTCCTGACACCCCGAAGCAGCTCATTCTCTTCTTGTTTCCTTTTGTTAACTTTGAGGTGGCCCAGCACCCTTACCTTAAGCCCCCTTTCTTGCTTCAGTCTCTTTCCATTGCTTGCAACCAGAAGCCTTCACTAACATGAAGAGAAATTTGGCTCCCCAGTCTGCCCTGTTCCCCACTCGACTGCCTCTCTTGGAGTCACACCCACCCCTGGCTGTGCCTGGGGCTGTGCCCTTGATCTGCCCACTGCTGCCGTCACCAGCTCTGACAGGCTCTGGCTCTGAGGTTGCGGGACCCGGAGGCAGGGAGGGGTGGCACGCTGGGGGACCAGGTCCTTAGGATGGGGCGGGGAGGGGGGCAGTGAAAGGTACTGTACCTCCTCTCCCTCCAGGACTTTCGCTCCACCGGGCCTCAGGTGTGTCTCTCAGACCCCTCACCCAGGTAGAAGACACCTTCCTCTGTGTAAACCCAGGACCAGGCTGTGCAGCCCCTGACTCCTCCCTGCCTCCCACCCTACCCACTCAGAGAACAGGGGTCTGGTGGAACCAGAGCCCCGAGAAGGCCTGAGTTACACGCTGAAGCAGGAGGAAGGGGCACCCCAGACCCCATAGGAGGCTCTTTGCCTGGCTGGATCGACATTTTTTTCCTTCCTTCCGCCCTCGCCCCAGGTGCCCAGATACTAATTATAAGGACCCGGTGAGTTACAAGACAGTGAAATTGCTTCCACCTGAGGTTGTCACGGGCTGGGGAGAAATACCAGGGCTGGAAATTAAACTGTGCCGGCAGGCCTGAGGGGGTGAGAGCAGAGGGGAGGGGCAGAGTGGGAGAAGTACCTGCAGCTTATAAAGTAGTGTTTATGGAGTGTCAGGAAGGAGCGTCCTTGGCCGACACAGAAATGATTGGAGGCTGCCTGTCTGCTGCCGGCCACTGGACACAAAGTGCTACCGCAGAAGGTAAAGTGGACAGAATCTCTGTGGCCACTGAAGACCCAAAGAAAGAGAGAATCGAAGACTACTCTCATGGAGAGTGGGTTAGGGGCAGGCCCAGCTACCCAGACACACAGACACACACGCCCTGACATGTGAAACACCTCGCTGGCAGATGCTGGGAGGCCAGGATAGGGGTGCCTGGAGCCCAGCCCAACCTCAGCAGCCACCCCATCTCCCAGCCCACCCTGAGGAAATTCTCCCTTCCAAATTCAGCCCTTTTCACCCTCCGTCATGCCTACCCACCCGGTTTTGCTGGGACTTTTTCATATGGAATGCTCACAGGCCTGCCCGGCAAAGTGACTGAGGATGATGGGAGGGTGGGTCCCAGCCCAGAAGACCTGGGAGTCTGCATCTCTGAGACCTATGGTCAGCACCACTCAATTATCCTGCTGGACGAGTTACAAAGGTGACAGAATCATCCGAGTTACAAAAGACCCTCTAACCAAGTGCCAGCAGCAGGTGGAGGGTGGCCCCCTCAAATTCTACCAGATCTTTGAGGGATGGGTCTCTTCGGCACTATGTAAACTATTCCAGGGCATAGAAAGAGAAGGAAAGTTTCTAGGGTGTCTTCACGAAGGGAGCATGGCAGTAACAATAATGCCCCTACCCAACTGGAAGAACACAGTAACAACAGCTCAATCTCATTTATAAATTTACCTGCAATAATTCTAAATAAAAGAGGAGGATGTAGAATCTGGCAACACAGAAAAAGAATGTTATATTCTGATCAAATGGGGTTTAAGAATACTAGGTGGTTAGGGTCAGGACATCTATTAATATAATTTACTACATCAGAGAATATAAGCAAACATTATTTGCATAAATCAGCAGCCATTCTTAATTTTTTAATTCTTAATGAAGTAGGAACAAACAGCTACTTCTTAACACGATGAAATATATCCACCTTAATCCCAAATGAGGAAATTCTAAAAGGATCCCATCAAAGTCAGGAAAAGAATAGGATATCCAATATCTTCACTATTACCTAACTTTGTAAAATATTTATTTTTTAGCCCTTGCTGGTGTGGCGCAGTGGATTGAGTGCCAGCCTGTGGACCAAAGGGTTGCCAGTTCTATTCCCAGTCAGAACACATGCCTGGGTTGTGGGCCAGGTCCCCGGTAGAGGGTGTGTGAGAAACAACCACACTCTGATGTTTCTCTCCCCTCTCTTTCTCCCTCCCTTCCCCTCTCTCTAAAAATAAATAAAATCTTAAAAATATATATATTTTTAATTTGATAACTTTTTTTCATTGCTTTTAGAGAAAAAAGAAGGGGGAGGGAGAAACAGACAGACAGAGAGAAAGAGAGAGAAAAACATCAATTGGTCACTCTAGTACATGCCTCGACCAGGGATCAAGCCCGCAAAAGAGTTATGTGCCCTGACCAGGAATCAAACCAATAATCTCTTGGTTTATGGGATGATGCTCCAACCAACTGAGCCAGACTGGCCAGGGCTACCTGATGTTTGTTTGTTTGTTTGTTTGTTTGGCACTGGCTATACAATTAAATAAGAAAAATTAGTTCACTATATGAAAATTGAAAAGGGTAGGTAAATGTATTATTAGTTTCAGATATATGTATACCTGGAAATACAAGGAGAATCAACAAAAAAACTATTATGAACAAGAAAGAAATTCAATAATGTGGCCAGCTACAAAATAAATATGCAAATAGCAATGGCCTTCATACTTAAATATGACAACCAGTTGGGGCATATAGTGGAAGAACATGCAATATTTACAATTACAACCAAAAAAAGGTAAACTGCCCAGAAGTATGCAAAAAGTGCTTGTAAAGAAAACCCTCAAATACTACTGAGGGACCCAAAAGATGACTTGAACGAATAGAAAGGCATACCATGTTCTTAAATAGGAAGAATTAACACCATAAAGTTATGTCAGTTTCCCCTCAGTTAACCTATAACTTTTATGTGTTTCAATGGAAGTACAAGTGGAATTTGGAATGAAACAAGATGACTTTGAAGTTCATATGGAAAAATGAGCTTGTAATACAGCCCAGAAAATTCTGAAGAGTAATGAGGGGAGGCCAACCCTGTCAGTTATTTAAATACGTCCTAAACTTCAATAATTAGCGTAATATGGTAGTGGCTCGTGGGTAGACATCGAATCAATGGCAAAGAAAAAGCCACACAAAAATAAATCCAAAAGCATGTGAGCATTCATTTCCCCATCAAGGTAGCATTTAAGTCATTGAAGAGAAGATGAAGTAATTAACAATATAGTTGGACAGCTGGGAAGCCACTGAGGAAATAGGAAATCAGATCCATACCACACACCTATGCCAAAATTAACTCCAGATGTATCAAAGATTTAAATATTTTTAAATTGTGACCGAGAAGAAACCATGAGGGAATTTTTAAAAATAATCTTAGTGTAGGAAAGGCCTTTGATAAGACACTCAGAAGCCAAAAAGAAAAACACTGCTAAATTTGGCTACATAAAAATAAACAACTTCTCCATGGCAGAAATCACTCATTTGCAAACCCAAAAGACAAACAACAAACTAGGAGAAATATCTGGTGTTTATCACAGATAAAGTGTTAATTTCCCACTTGTATAAAAAGATCTTACAAATCAATAAGAGAAAGACCAATAACACTATAGAAAATGAGCAAAGAATATGAAGATACTTCATGGCGAAGGAATTAGAGATAGTTCTTAAACATTTGAAGACGCTCAAACTCATCATAATAAAAAAATTACTGCAAAATAAAACTACCTTACATACCCTTTATCCATCAGATTGGCAAAGATCAAAAAGCTTGCTAACACACTGTGTTGGTGAGATTGAGAGGAAATTGGTATTTCACACACAGCTGCTGGCATAATCTCTATGGGGGGAGGCAATTTGGCAACATCAATCAAAATTACAAATGAATATGCCTTGTAGTACAACAGTACACTTCTGGGAATTACACAAAAAGATATATGCGGACATATGTAAATTAATGAGTGTACAAAATTATTCCTTGTATTGTTCATTGACATAGTTTAAAAAAAAGAGGAGGGGGACTAAAGGTCCATCAACAGGTGACTGCTTAAATAAATTGTGTCATTCGCATACAATGTGATACTAAGCGGCCATTAAAAAGAACAAAGTGAGCCCTGGCTGGTGAGGCTGAGTTGGCTGGAGTGGTGTCCAGTAGGCTGAAATGTTCAGGGTTTGATTCCAGGTCAGGGCACATACCCAGGTTGTGGGTTCCATTCCCGGTGGGCACACCTGTGATAAGGCAACCAACTGATGTTTTTCCCCCCACATTTCTCTCTCTCTCTCTCTCTCTCAAAGCAATGGGGAAAAATGTCCTTGAATGAGGATTAAAAATAAAAAATTAAATGACCCAGCAACTCCACTCCTCCATACATACCCAGGAGAATAGAAGACTTATGACCACACAACACCTTGTTCACAAATGTCCCTGGCAGCACCGTTCATCAGAGCCAAAAAGAAAAAACAACTCAAATATCTACCAGCAGATGAACAGGTAAATAAGCATGGCATGTGTGTGTAATGGAATATTATTCAGCAATAAAGAAGAAGTAAGTACTGATGCATGCTACCACTTGGGTGAACTTTGAAAACATTATGCTAAGTAAAAGAATCAAGACACAGAAGGCCGCATATCATATGATTCCATTTATAATAAATGTGTAGAAGTGGCAAATCCCATGAAGAGAGAAAATAAATTAGTGGCTACCAGAGACTGAGGGAGAAGGGAATGGGGAGTGACCGCTAACGGGTATGAAGTTTCTTTTTAGGGTGATGGGAATGTTCCAGAATGAGACAGTGGTGATGGTTGCATAACCTTATATATTTGAAATCACTTTAGTGTACTTTTTAATAGGGTGACTTTTATGGTTTTTGAATTATATCTCAAAAAAAAAAAAAAAAAGAATGAGGTGGCCCTGTCTGTCTTGCTAGGGAGTCATCTCCAAGCTACAACTTGACCGAACAAATACAGGACCCTGTGGGTTGTACGGTGCCTTTGGGAACAACAGAGGGCAAAGGTACATTTTATAAAAATACGTGTGTATCTTCATGTATTTGCCGGTATATGCCTAGACCATCTCCAGAAGGGCACAGAAACTGGCAACACCGCCCTCGTGGCGGGCGCTAGGAGGTTGCGGGTGGGGAAGGAGCAGGGATTTTTTCACTGTAGATGCCCTGGGACCATGAGAATGTATTACCTATTCAAATATTAAACGTCATTAATTTTTAAAAAGGAAAGTTACCCTTGTGTCAGAGCTGGGGCCAGAAGCAATTGTAATGAACTGGGGCTGCCATGGGTGACCATAGAGAGACAAAGGCCTGGGGCAGAGGTACCTTGTACAGGCATCCTGGGGCCTGAAGGGTGACTTGCAGCAGGGAAGGGCCCCAAGCCAGGAAAGGGCTCTGGCCAGACCCAACAAGGTTCATATGAGGAAGACTGGGGAAGGGGCTGTGGGCAGGGGAGGACCCCTGCGCTTTACCCAGGAGACGGGGGCCAGCCGCTCAGAGCTGAAGGACTAGCAACGGCCTGGATAAGGATGGAGGGGCAGGTGGGGCAAGGACGGGGATTGGCTGGGGCCCATTTGCTGAACCAGCTGAGTCTCTTTGTATCAGGGGCAGTAAAATGCATGTGTCCACCCTGTCCCGGGCGTGGGATGCAAAATGGACCAGACACGATCTCTGCCTTCTGGAAGCCTCTAGCCCAGTGGTATTTGAGACCTGAGACCTGACTGTAACTTGTCCCCAAAGCCCACCCGTGGACGCTAAGGTAATGCTCCCATTCCCACCTGCAGCGCGCAGTACTGAGAGTGACCAGGTTAGGAAGGGGAAGGGAAATAAGCTGAGGACAACCGTGGTTTCACATCCAAGGACACTGGGGCCTCGGTGACTTGGTGTAAAAGCCCTTCCTCCTTTTCCGGCGGGTTCGTTGGA
Organism: Mormoops blainvillei; assembly: GCA_004026545.1. Classification (NCBI taxonomy): domain Eukaryota; kingdom Metazoa; phylum Chordata; class Mammalia; order Chiroptera; family Mormoopidae; genus Mormoops; species Mormoops blainvillei. The sequence continues at coordinate 42,064 of PVJD01010313.1, forward strand.
TGGGGGTGGCAGTGGGAAGCCCCTAGGCCATGTTGCTTTGAGCTCCATGTCTGCTGGGCCATTAGCTGCTGCTTTCAGCCAGAAAGAGTACCCCTACTCACGGTCAGTTCAGGGACTTGAAGAACAAGGGCAAAGCCCTCAGGAAAAAAGTATGCTGAGAGGCCCAGGGGTGAGGGTCCCAGGGAGCCGGGAGAACATTGTCCAGGCACCAGGTATAAGTAGAAACCCTCCTACCCCTTACCTCATCATTTGAGGCCGGAGAGTCCAGATATGGCCTGGCACTGGTGGAGAAAGGGACATCTCGAAGAGAGAAACCTCCAGAATCCCACAGTGAATGGCTTTAAAAAATAATCATTTATTATTTCTCATGAGCCGGGCTTGGCTGACCTCACCTGGGTAGTGCACCTTTGGCAGGTCGATTGGACGCTGTCTGGCCTAGAAAGGACTCGGCTGAGACGGCTCAGCTCCACTCTGCTCTGCGTGGCCTCTCATCCCCCAGGGGCTAGCTCCGGGTTGCTCTCACGGGAGTGACAAGGTCCCAAGAGAGCATTTTTTCAAACCACTGCTCGCGCCAATTTGGCTACTGTGCTATCGTCCAAAGCCAGTCACATGGTCAAGCCCAGAGCTATAATAGGAGGGGCTGTGAGGTCGCAGGACACCACAGTGGTTACAGGTAAATCATTAATTAAAACCCTGAAGGCATTCAATTTCTCACAGTACAAAGCAAGGAAAAATAGTATCTCCGCCCAGGTGAGAAGTAAGGGAGGGTGGGGCATGTGATGTTCTCCAAAAGCTACATCTGCCTAGTTCTCCTGGGAGTGACAGGAAAGGGAAGGGAGCAGCCGGCCACACCCCCTGGGCCTATCCCCACGCAGGGCAGTGGGCATCCTGAGAACTGCCCTTCGCCAGTTCCAGGACCCCTGCGGAGCTCACCACTGAGCCTGACTTCATCTCAAATGACCCAAAAAGGCGGGCAGAGAAGGCACAGGGGTTAAGAGCACCAAAAGACCCAGGTTTGAATTCTGGACTACCACATTCAAACTGTCAAGTTGAGCAAGACACTTTACCTCTCTGAGTCTCAACTTCCTCACCTGCCAGAGGGTTGCTTCCGGGAAAACTAATGATATCACGCACCTGCAGCCCTCGGCACAGTGCCTAGCACCTGGCGGTCCCCCAGTTATTACCCCCATTTTACAGAGGAGAAACCTGAGGTCTTAAGGAGCGAGAAGGGAAAGGTCGAGGAGGGTCTGCCACCCATGACCTCTGACCCCCAGCAGTGAGGCTCTCCCTCTGCCGCGAGGTCGGGCCAACTTGCACAGGCAGGAAAGCAGTCCTTGGAAACCCAGACCGTGCACCCCTTTCCATTGTATTATTCCTCTGCTCCGCGGGACTGCCAGGCACGCTTGGGAGCACCTGTTTTGTGGTCATGGCTGGTGTCTCAGGAATGAGATGTCACATGAAAATTAAACAGAAATTAATACAGAGGCTATATACAGAGGTGTGGGCAGGATGTAGGGAAGTCAAGAAAACCTGGAATGGGAACCCCGGGGCTGTAAGAGTGGGGAGCCGTCACTACCCCAGGCCTCCAAGGGCAAGGGGGACCCCGGAGGCTGGAGTTGTAGGGAGAGACTGCGCTGCAGAAGCTGCGGCCTCGGAGAGCGGAGTAACCGAGCCCCAGTCACGGGGCAGCGAGTGAGCAGAGGGACTGGTAGGGATTGGGGAGTAGAAGCCACCACCTCATTTTCCTCCCTTCAATGCCTCCCATTAACCCAACCAGCGAGCCAAAGGCCAAAAAAAGCCTGTGGAAGTAACCACACTGATCACCCTTCCACAGCACAGGGCAGGGCAGGGAGGCTGAAGAAGAGGCCCGGAGATACGCACTGAAGACGTTCAGCCTGCTTCCAGCCCTTTGGCTGCGAGCTCCGAGCACTCAGGCTTCTACCCAGAACAGGAGCAAAGGCAGCCCAGGAATTAGATTCACTGGGGCTGATTCCCAAAACACAACAGCCTGTGTTTCCCCAGCAGCCTGGACAAGGTGACCCCAGTCACAGCACACCCCCCTTCCTCCGGCACTAGGACCCAGTCTCCTGACTCTTGGGCCCTTTTCAAAGTCAGGAGGCGGAAAGCAAACAGTCCTCCCTGATCCCCCTGTCAATCCTGTATCTGGGCCCAGGACTTATTTTCAAACCAACCAAGTGTCAGAAAGTCACACATCAGGCTTATCTCTCCTGCCACTCATCTCCTGAAAGCCCTTCTCCCTGTCCCAGTCATCCCCAGACAAATAGAATTCCTTCCCCCACCCCTGCCTCAAATCCTAATAAATGCCTGAGCTCAGCGAGCAACGACGCCCAGCCCTGCAGAGCCCCCACCCGCCCCAGCGGTGCTGGGTTTAGAGAGCAGATCCGCCCACATCTGGCTCTTCTGGCCTGGAAAAGGTGAGGAGCCCAGTCCACAGGTGCAAAGAATATCACCACTCCTCCCTGGCCAACTGCCTCTGCCACAGCTGCTCAAAATTGGTTTCTAGCTCTCTCCACCAACCCCAAGAGGGGCTGGGTCTGAATTTTAGCATCTTTGACTTAGTGCTGCTCATTTCAGAGCTGCAGTCGGGCTGAGATGGGTCTGCAGGGACCCCAAACCAGAGGCATCCGCTCCATGTAGCGGCCCCTCCCCCTCTACATTGTTTTCCCCTTGACAGTGACAGGCGAGGCCGGTGTGGCTGCAGCAGGTGGTGTTTTTTTGAGCATGGCCCTGAGTTGGAGTCCTTGCTCTGTGGTTAGCCATGCGGCCTTCATTCATTCTTTGATTCACTCCACAAATATTTATGGTTCGAAGCACAGTTCTAGGCACTGTGTCAGACTTGGAGACACAGAGAGGAAGAAGACAGACAAGGCTCCTGCGCTCGTGGAGTTTACACGTTCTTGAGGGGAGACAGGCAATAAACAAGGAAAATATGAAATAATAAGACAGAGACCAGGGGTGGGAGTGGAGGAGGAGAAGAATAAAATAGGTGGTCAGGGAAGGATTCTGACATTTGATAAAAGACCTTGAGCAATGAGCCAGCCTCTTAGAACCCATTTTCTAAAAAGAATTGGGGTAATTTTAATCATGTCTGTCTCTCCAGGTTGATAAAGAATTAAATGAGTTAATATACATCAAGCACTTGGCCCAGGGCCTGGCATATAATAGTGCTTAATAAATTGTACCTCCGTGTCTAGCTAAGGAAACAGGACTTGAGGAGGCCTTGCAGACCCAGGTATGACTCCAGGCGCAAAGGGAGGTCTTGTTGACCTGAATGCACCCAGGTAAGCTTCCTGGAGGAGGCTGTCGGCAGGAGCCAGCCCAGGGCACTAAATCAAGAATGCTCCTGCCTAGGCTGGAAGGACCCCAGGAGCCTGTACCCCTGGGCCTGGGAGGAGCCTGGACCTCTGTGTTGCCTAAGTCATTGGGCCACTGAGCTGCTGCCTCAGTTTCCCATGGAGACTGGAATTCGCCACAAGCCCCTACATTCCTACTCGGACTCACCCAGAGCCACAAGGATATTAACGGCCTACTACAGGAGGGCCCACCCACACATAACTCAGTGCCCTTTTGACCGAAAGCCCCCACTGTACAGCCACCTCTTCCCCTGGCCCAACCCCTCCATCCAGCCCAGGCTACGCTCCTCCCTTTCCCTCCAAGAACCAAAGTCCCATTTCTTCTCCATTCTACAGGGGTGGAGCCCCAGCCAGAAGGAGGAACAGAAAGACTGGAGGGACAGAGGGCAGCCAGGGGAGAACAGGACAGAGAACAGACCCAGAGAGAAGGAACCACACGTTCCCTCCTTCCCCTCCCAGGCCTCCGCACTGTCCTACAAATGCCACAGTTCCTGAGTGATGGCAGGAAATTGGTCCCTGCTAAGCGCATCGCGGGAGGACTGATAAATACTCAGTGGGAAGGGGGAGCAAAAGGAGCGAGGGGAGGGCTAGACTGGGGTGCTGATGGAGTGGTGGGGGAAGGGAGGGCCCCCACTCTGCCCCTAGGGAAACTGCACTGGGTACAGCCATCAGCAGACAGCCAAGCTCCTATGTCTCTCTTTGTAAATACTGGGCATTCCCTTGCCTTTCCCACTACGAAATTCCTTCCTATCCTTCAAGGCCTAGCTGGTGTCCCCACCCACTCCTAGAAGCCTTCCCAGGTCCCCCAGTTGGACACCAGCTCCATTACTGAGCACTTACACATGCCAAGCTCAGTACCAAGCATTTCATACACCGTATCTCCACAATCCTCAGAACTCCCTGCGAAAGAGGAATTGTTACACCCCTTCCACAGGTGAGCCACGTGAGACCCAGAGAAGTTAAGTGACATACCCAAGGACACGCAGCTGGGAAACAGCTGGTGGTGAGACTGGAGTTTGAACCCAGGTCCACCATGGTGCTTCCCCATGACGCTCTCCCACCTTGTTCCCGTCTCAGCACCTTGAATCTCTGACATAGACCCTGCCCATAGGGAGGTTTTAGGTTGCTGAGGCTCTGTCTGCCTCCTCCGTTAGAAGATGAGGTTTTCCAGGGTGGGGCCAGGTCTCACGTCACCTCTAGCCCAGTCCCCCGGAGGCCAGTCTTGGGCCTACACACAGTAGGCGCCGTTACTCCCTTGGTAGTAGCACCCCAACAAGACCCCGGGCAGAGACTGGCCAGCTGCACGCTCTCCTGCTGTGTCCAGGGACCTGGGCTCAGCAGAGCAGAGCTCCCTGCCCACCGTGCTCCACAGCTCCATATCAGGGCCTCAAAACGTTCCTCCTGGCTTCCCTGAGACTCTCTTTACAGTGTTTCCAAAATCTCGATGAGCCTTTGCATTTTAAGCAGGCACGATTGTATCAGATTTCCCGTCTTTCCAGCGGCTCAGCTCTACCCAAGTTTGATGAACTGATCTCAGTGAGATAAATCGCATCAGCTGCCTGCTTTGCTGAGACTCGGAATGACATTTCCCCGGGTTGCTCAGGTTTAATGTGAAGGAAACATTCCTGCCGCAAACCTTCAAGGCCAGGTGAGTTGAATAAAGAGTTTTATAGGAATGGCCCCGCTCCACCGGCTGGCTTCGAGCTCCCTGTGGTTTCTGGAAGGCTGGGAGCCAGCAGACAGCAGACCGCGGAGGGCGCCAGGGATGCAGCCTCTCTCTTGGCTTGATGGTAATTGGCAGCATTTCCGTGCATTTCCATACAGGATTATGCCATAAATTTACTTGGTTTCTAACAGGGTTGCTCACAGCAGGGAATGCGGTAGGGGAATAGGAACTGAGTGAGAGTGTGTGGGAGTGCCTCCCCCGCCCCACCCTGCCCCCGGCTCCAGGCCTGGGCATCTTAGAACACCCCTAGCCTCTTCACCCCAAAACTGTCCTTCTCTGCCATCCCCACAGGCAGCCCCGTTGCTGGCTGACTCTCCTTGGGCAGGAGGCCTGACCGTCCTAGGGAAGAGAGGAATCCAGTTGGGTGAAGGAGGGGTGGAGTCTGGGGACATCAGGAGTCGCACAGACACCCAGCAGCCTCTTCAGATCCTCAGACTGGACCCAAAGGATGGTCCCAGCAGTGGGGACACTGCTGTCCTCCTGACTGCTCAGCTGGCCAGGGCAGGTCTTTAATAGGCCACCCTTGCCACTGGAACCCAGAGCTGGGGACACTTGGGGAGGCAAACAAGCAGGACAGATGTGGGTTGAAAAGATGTTTCCCTGCCATTTGGGTCCATTAGGCATAATAGCTTGTAAGAAGGGCAGGAATAATCCGCTTAATGGGGACCCCCTGGAGATGGAGTGGACATGTGAACCCAACACGACACGACACTCCCTCTGGGGTGCCCCTCCACTCACGGGCAGTCTCACACATGTGCATTCACTAACACCTGTGGGTGTGAGGATGCCCACTCACACGCCCACCTTCACCCACACGCGCACACTGACTCCCAGGCACACGTGAGCACAAAGACACACTCCTACCTATCTACATCCCCAAACTCAGCAAGGACCTGTGTTTGACTTGTGACGAGTTTGGTTTTTTGGGGTTTTTTTGTGTGAATATCTTTTGCAAAACTAATTAAGAGGGATTAAAGACCAGACAGAGCTAATGAGCCTATTCAAACACCCAGGCATCAGCCCTTCTGGTGAGGCTCAGAATGTCTTGAGTTGAGAGTGAAGAAGCGGCCCTTCCAGGGTTCTCTCTATAGCAAGGAGACTCAAGGGAAGCCTTGCATCCTCCTCCCCACAAGGGGCTTCCAGCTGGGACAGGGGTGAAGGGTGAGAGAGCACCACATGGAAGGGGCAGCGCCTCTGAGCTGTGATTCTCAAACATCTGCATCAGGTCACCTGGATGGCTGGGCCCCACTTCCTGAGTTTGAGCCGCAAGGTGTGGGGCGGAGCCTGAGAACGTGGGTTTCTAACGCGCTCCCAGGGGCTGCTGCTGCTGGTCCAGGGACCGCACTCGGAGAACCTCTGCCTTCGAGGCGTCTAATTGCAGCCTCTGCGCTAAGAAGTGCCTGCCTGAGACATGTGCAGTCACGGGGCTGGAGTGAATACGAGGTTGATGGCCGAACATCAAAGACTCCAGATTCTGTCCTTGACAAGGACGGACTCATCACACCAAAGAGGATTACAACCCTCCCAGGATCCCAGGGAGAACAAGACCCTCCACCCTCACTTGAGGTCCTGTCCCCACACAGACGCCAAAGCTCACCCACACCACCAACCCATCTGAACTTGCCTGGCCTGGCAGCGTGGCATCCCTATTTGACAGACGAAGAAACTAAGGCACAGAGAAGTGAGATGACACCCCTAACATCACCCCAAGAGAGCCACGATTCTAACTTGGGTTTCCAGTCCCCGTTTTCAATGAGCTCCCTGCTTTGTCCCACAGGAAAAGACAAAGTACAATGAAGTCCTACGGGGGGTTCATAGAGGAAGCTCAGTGATAGAATATAGCACATAAAAAAATGTTGCAAGGGTAGAATTAAGCTGGAAAGACTGCACATCCAGGTCTTTTCCCCTGTGTCCCTCTAAGATCCAGAACTGGCCATGGAGAAAAGCTCAAACATGGCCCGCCCCCAACCCCCACCGCCACACCATGGAGTCACATTAAGCAGGGAGAGAGTCTGATGCCAAGTCAGCACAGATCCTGCTCAGCACACCCAGGCAATTTTCCCTCCAACTACCTACCTTGCCCTCTGTTTACTGGCCTTTCCTGCGACATATGTACTGCATTGATCTCTTACACCTAAACAGATGCCTGCAGAATGCTAATTTTCCCAGAGCCAACAGAACAGATAAGCGTGGCCAGTGGCTGGGGCTAGCAAGGACCTCAGACAAAATTCACCCGTGCAGTTCTGCACCTCCCTCTGATTAAAGTCAGTGTCCACGGTTGTGACTCGGGAATAGCAGGCAGAAGAGACAATTGCCCCCACCCCACCCCACCCCGCTCCTCTCCTGAACTCTCAGGCTCCAGATGAGCCTGGCTAGGACCCAGGCTCTTCCATTCACCATTGATCATTATCGGCTGATCAAGTCAATGAGTGCAGTGAACTGGGCTGGAGCAAGAGACAGGAAACACCATGGGCCCCATGAATGTGACCAAGCTGGCAGAATTTCTGTCAGGCTCTTTCAGGCCTCAGACTTCTGAACGTGGATGCCCACGAAACAAGAATTTTCCATCTCATGCACTATCTGCAGTAACCCTGCAGACTCACTTGTTTTATTATCCCTAATTTCTAGATAAGAAAATAGACACACAGAGGGGAAATGATTTGCTAATGCTCATCATTAGCAACTGAGCCAGGATTTGAACCTCTTTCATTCTAACCTCAAAGCCTGTGTTTTTTTTCCTACTTTGTTGTACTTCCCTTATGAATTGTCAGTTCCCTGTTTCTGTTCTCCACAGGGTCTTTGAAGATGCTGGTTCTGACTTCCTGGGAGGGTCCCCATGTCTTACCCAGAACTCTAGATCCCTGTGTCCTACAACCTGCCCTCGTCCATATTCTCTGCATCTAGTCAGGTCCTGGGCTGGACACTGAGGACACGCAGCAGTGACCTGAGCCAGGACGAGGCGAAGGAACATGTGCTGGGGGAGCAAGCAGAGAACTGCAGGGCAGGGAGTGTGTCCGATCCCCCAAGGCTGCTTCCCCAAAGGAGAGCTGATGTGGCCAGGTTCAGAATGTCGAGCCCTGTCTGCCGGCAGGGCAGGGAGCCCGTGCCCTTGCTCAGCCAGTCTTTGTGGTGGGGCCAGAAGCTAAGCCAAGCAGTGTCAGTGTTAAGGGGTGGCTTTAGGGGACTTCAGCTCCCCACAAAGGACATAACATAAAATTTGAAATGAAACCAGTATGCTTTTTATTCAAATGGGCCTTCAAGGCAAGTCTCCGAGCTGCCTCTTCCAATTGAGCTTCAAACGCTAAACCCACGTAGAAATTCTGGAACCGAGACAGAAGCCAGGCATTAAGCCTCACTCTCTTTTCAAACAATTCTTCCAGAGTCTCCGTTGCTTCAGAATTGGCCACTGTTTTAGTTCTTTATTGCTGCATAACAAATGGCCCCCAATCTTAGTGGTCTTAAAAAAGCAAACATTTATTATTTCACCATCAGTGAGGGTCGTGAATTTGGAAGTGGCTGAGTCGGTGTGGCTCTGGGCCAAAGTATCCTTTGTGGCCTCAGTCATCTGAAGATTTGACTGGGGCTGGAGGATCTACTTCCAAGATGACACACCTGCATAGCCATAGAAGAGAAGCCACTGTTCCTTGTTGTCTGTTGGTAGGAGGCCTAGTTCCTTGCCACGTGGGCCTCTCTGTGCTCTGCTGGAGTGGCCCCATGATCAATCCAAGATAGAGTGAGCAAGGGGCAAGCCACACTGCCTTTGCGACCCAGCCTCTGAGGCTGTGTACTGTCGTTTGCACGTTATTCTGTTTGTTAGAAGCAAGTCACTAAACCCAGCCACACTCCAGGAGAGAGGAATTAGGCTCCATCTAATTCCACAGCCTCAGATGGTGGTAAGATTTGGGTTTAAGGTTGTAGGCAGGAGTTAATTACACACTGACCCAACTAAAAAGTGGCAATTTTCTGTTATTCCTTGGGTGGATAGCTTAAAGAACGGGGATAATTACCAAAGCAAAATGTAGGCATTCCTAGACCCAACAGGTCAAATGCCACTTACTAAATCAGGACTGTGTTTAGAATTCTAATAAAAATGACCAACCCTGCCTAGGTGAGTTGAACAGAGAGAATGAGAGAGGGCTTCATATAGGAAATAACACTGTTAACATTGAGTTTTGAAGGATGAATAGGAGCTCTTGAGGAAGACAATTCATTAAGTCCAAAGATTTTACCATGACCTTCAAGGCCCCAACGATCTGGTGCCTACCACTTTTCCAGCCTCCCCCACCTCTGGCCTTCTTTCAGTTTCTCCAAGAAACTTACTCTGTTGTACCTCAGAGTCTTCACACATGCTGTTCCCCCTATAACACTCTTCTTTCCCACACCCATTCTCAACACACCTCTGCCTGGTTTGTTCCTAACCATTCTTTAGGCCTTAGCCAAAAGGTCACTTCCTCAAAGAAGCGCCCCCCTTACCCTTGACCCCCAGGCTAAATCAGGACATTTATGTTGGTCTCGCACAGCCCCGGGTGTTTTGCCTTCGTAGCACCTACCAAAAATAATGACGATATAATTATTAGGATAATTATTTGCCTACTCTATGTCTTCATCACATGACTATCAGTTCCATGAGTGCAGGGTCTTTGCCTGTCTGGTTCTTCACTTTATCCACAACACTCAAAAAACTGTATTTCAATGACTGTTATTGAACACTGTCATTGGACACTGACATCAGAAACGGTCTTTAACTCCAGGTGAGTTCCACCACCACTCTGCCTCAACCGGAGTGTGGCTTCTCACCAGTATACAGACCAGCAGTCCCACTTAGGTGCCTGGTAACACTCACACACACACACACATGCTTTCACAGGTACATGGGGTACACCCACAACCACGCACAGGCATGTGGCCCCACAAGGTCAGAGGTACACAAAACAGTGTAGGAAATAACACTCAGGGTCATGCACACATATAAACATGGGAAGCCATACACAGGCATCAGGTGCACACTGCCATACATTGTCACACAGGTGACCACACACCTACAACCATAGTCACATGCTAAGACCAGCACATATACAGTCACCTAGCATACAGCGTCACTCATATAGTGACACCCATCAACGTAGTCTCGCACACACAGAAAGCACACCTCATCCCCTTGCCCCTGCACCTACTCACACACACTCATACACACACAGCCGGGTTCCAAGTGATGTCTAGAGGTGGCTTCCAAGAGCCTCAGGGCTGGGACAACCCTTCTCAGCTCCTGGAGGTGAATCCCCTCCCAGGACCCTCCAGAAGCTTTCCAGCCCTTTCCAGCACATTCTGCCCCTCCCTTGGCCATCTTCCCAGCAGCCTGGTCCATCACGGCTGCCTGACTGCAGGTTCGAGGCTGGAGCAGATGTGAGAGGCATGACAGAGGATGAACAGGACCCACTCAGCAGAACTGTTTACTGCCGCACAACCCCTGGTAATTACTGCTCTCACGCTTTTTTTATGCGTTTCCATATAAAATTACTCACTCTGATTCTTGGGAAGAATTCAAATGAGAAAATCCCACAAACAATGAAACCGGCTGGGTAATGAAGAGCCATTGTCTACTCTCAGGATCTGAACACTTCTCACCCCAGAAAATGGGAACTTAATTACACACAGAAGCCTGACGTAGCTACAAGGCTGGAAGGAATGGAATCAAAAACGGATCTACGTGCATGTGACTGTGTGTATACTTGCACGTGTATGTGAATTTCTTGTTCTGTATATGTCTATAAGCCTGTGCGTTTGGGTTGTGTATGTGCCGATGTGCATGTGTGTGTCTGTTCCACTACAGTGGAAGAGAATCAAACTACCCTCAAAAATTAGTGGCTTAAAACAACAATTATTTTACCATAGCTCACGATTTTGTGGGTCCAAAATCCAGGCTGGGCTCGGCTCGGAAAGTCTCCTGTTCCGTGGAGTGTGAACAGAAATGGTGATATTTAGCCCTGACCGGTGTGGCTTAGTTGGCTGGGCGTCGATCCACGAAGCAAAAGGTCACAGGTTCGATTCCCAGCCAAGGGTTGTGAGCTCACGTAGCTGACCAATCAATATTTCTCTCTCACATCGGTGCTTCTCTCCTTCTCTTCCTCTCTCTCTAAAAATAAATTTAAAAATAAAACAGAAATCGCGATATTTAGTTGGAGGATCAAGATGGCCTCACTCAGATGCGTGGTACTTTGGCAGGGATGAGAAAGGCTGGCCTTTGCCAGAACTTTTGACAAGAACACCCTGCAGCAAGGCAGCCTCCGCGTGTCAGGCTTCTCCATGGCGGCTCACAGCTCCTGCGGAGTACCCAGCGGGGCAGAAGCTGCCATGCCTCTCGTGGCTGAGCCCTGAAGTCCCAGAACATGTGTGTCCACCACATTCTGTGGGTCGAGGAAGTCTCTAGGAGGCCCACCCAGATTCATGGAGAAGGAAATTAGGCTCCGCACTTCTCAAAAGGAAAAGTGGTGGAAATTTTGCAGCCATCCCTCATGCAACACTGTGTATATCACACTGCAGAAGTCATTACAGTATGGTGGGAAACTGCGCTTAACAGTGTTACAGATGGGTCTGACCCCAGTACCGCAACTCACAAGCGGCATGCCCTTAGGCAAGCTGTGTAAGTCCTCTGGGCTTCAGTCTCCTGACCTGTCAAAGGCTGTTGTTGTGAGGACTTGTACGTAAAGTTCAGGCAACGGCGTTTAGGGAGCACCTACGATATGCCGGGCATCCGCTGCGTGTGCATTTCCTCCTGCTTTCCCCTGCCTCCCTGCCCTGGGTCACATGCCTTAGGGGGCATTTGGGATGGCGGATGGGTAGGAGAGACAGACGCTCTTCTGAGGCCTGACGGCTTCCGGCAGTCGCATCAGGATGTGACCCACAGAAGCCTGGCTCCCCCCAGCCTTCTGATGAGCCTGTCCACACCAATGCCAAGGCCTAAGGTGAGCCCTAGAGCCTCCGCCATCTGCTCCAGTGGGCCAGCTAGAGGCTTCGGCAGCTCAGGGGCATCCCTGGCTAACCATGGCGTTAATTTTTCATTTGTTTGTTTGATTTTCTGCAGTGAATGAGGAATGTCAGAACAACATCTGGCGCCGCCCCAGGCTGAGGCACGCAGAGCAGCATTGGCAGCGGTGACAGCTCAGAATACAGCACTCTCGTGGCGTACACATCCACACATCCACAAACATCTACAGACTGTATGCACATATGCACATGTATCTGCACACACGTGTGCATATGTGTATGCATGTCTATGCATGTAGGCATGTGCCCATAAATACACATGCTCAGATACACAGGCTTGCATGCATATACGGTCATGGTCCATCACCAGAACTGGGCTAAGGGCTCTGAGCCAGAGCGTGGGAAGGTCACAACCACCAGGAAGCTCCTATACCCTCTGCTCTCAGTGCCCGATTCAAGCCAGTGAAAGTCAAGCCTGACCTACAGCCTGAAGGGAGAGCCCAGCTTTCCCTCCCCTCCCCTTGGGGACTCAGGCTCTGCTGCTCCCTCCTGCCCCTGCCTGCTCCTCCCCAGGCCTGACATTGCCCAAGGGCCTCATCACAGCCCATCCCTC
>PVJD01010314.1:0-54777 GCA_004026545.1 Mormoops blainvillei
TAAGTAACATAAAGAGACACACACATGGAGTAATTTCCCTATTAAGAGGTCCTTTCTCTATTGTCACTGTAACAAGAATGATTATTTTTTACCATTATCCAGTTTTCAGTAATAAAAAGTAGAACTTGGGCATAGTAATTATAGTCTCATGCTCTTTACCCAGATGAAAAATTTTAAAACTTTGTTCCTAAATTTACTTGGTGTATGATCTTAGATAAAGTAATTTAACCCTCCCTTGCCTTAGTCAGTTTTCTCATCTAAAAATGGGAATATACTTGCTTTACAGGGTTGTCATATGGTTACATGAGTCATGCATGTAAAGGGCATATAACAGAGACTGATATACAGAAAGCACTCAAAGAATTTAGCTATTATTATTACAACACCCAAACAAATATTCTGTAAAATAGGAAGTTTCTCTGCATTGCCACGGCTACTAAAAACTTGAGCGAATTTAAATGAAGCACTGGATGACTGGAGTTACCACCCAAATTTAGGAGAAAATTTCATTATTCTCAAGAGAGATCATCTTAATTAGCACCTGGTGTTATTTCTGTATCAGTTGGTACAGGAGACAGAGGTTGTCACAGAGATCGTCATTGGTAAAAATAAGTATTTGAGTCACCATGCAGGTCTGGCAACTGCCGCTGCTCCCGCCACCTCATCTACTGCTGCTGCCTCCTAGTCTTCTGGGTGATTAATATAGAGAAAAGCTACTTTTGAGCCCAAGGCCAGACAAAGCAAGCTTCTCCCAAGGGCTTTGTAACTGAGTCTGTAGCCCCAAGTGTTGCAGCTGCAAACATTACAGCTGACTCCTGGGCCTTCCAACCTCAGGGCTGCAGCAGAGCCTGCTCCCGTTCCAGGGGCCGGCTCCAGACTCCAGGCCTTCCAGCCTGCTGATAACGGGTCCGTCCTTTTGGCACTGTGGCTGAAAGAGCCTGGGAGGAAGTGTAATGACTATTCATCTCTTTTGCTGACAGAAGTCTTGTTTCATCTTAAAATGGTAATACTTATATTCTAACACTTTCATCATTCCCAATGTGGAGTAAGGGGAAAGTGCAAAAGCCTCTTATTAATGTTCTTTCATTGAAATTTGTTTCTACCAAATTAACTGTATCAAGTTTGTGAAGCCCTTGATCACTCTCAGAATGTTCATTTTAATCAATGTTTTGCATAAAATAAAAGCATATTTGCTTTGAACTGACAAAATATTATTCTGAATTCCTTTAACTATCTCAGAATAATCATTGCCTTGTTTATTTGGGAATAAATGGTAGATGTTTGATGTACATTTTTTTCTGGTTTTTATTACTGTTTGTAAAAAAAGAAATAAAATGCATCTTTCACATTCTAACTTATTATTTTTCCATTATCCACACACGATTGTTTCTTTTCAAAGTTTATTGCTGATTCCACAGTTAAAATCATGATGCTGATAACCAGTGATGATTATATGCATTTAGATAAGTCTTACAGTTTACAAAGTCCTTCCACATACATGTTTTTATTTGAGTGTTATAACCACCATGAAGTGGGCAGAGTAAGGCATATTATTTATATTTTAAGACTAAGAAGACTGAGGTATAGATGAGATTTAGTAATTGTCAGACCAGGAAGGGAGACATGGTTTATAAGACTCAGGAATTAAAACCATCAGCCGTTACACTCTTGGTCCCAAGTCACGGTGGGCTAATTGAACAAGTATGCCCTTTAAAGTCAGAAATACCTGGGTCTCAAATCTGGTTTTGTTATATTATGTAGGGTGAACAACACCTTGATTTACTCTGAGACTGAAAGTAGAAGATCCGGTTAATTAAACAAAGATGGAGTTTAATAAAATATGAAACACAAAAACAAACAAAACAAAACAAAATAATGGAGGACTCTAATTAATTGGTAAGAATAACTGGAAATTATTGGCTTGACTATTTCCTCTCTTTTTGCACCTTTCCACATGTGCCTGTTGTTCAAATAAAAGTAAAGTGTTTGATTGAAAAGGTGGCACTGCAAATTTTTAAATAGAAAATGATCAAGTATCAGAAATTTCATATGGTTCTTACAGAGGCTTGACCCTATCATGTTCTTCCAAGTCTTCATGATGTTTTGATTCTGGTTTTTGTTTTAGCTTTGATATTTATTTAATTTTTTCTAAATAGGTTACATAGACAAATTTTAGAAAAATGTAAAAGACTGAAAACAGGATCTAGGAAAAATTTAATTCTCTTACTCATCACCGTCCTCTAGTCACCTAGTTTTCTCCTTTTGAAACAATTACTGACTGAAGATACTTCTGATACTTTGTTCATTTATAAGAAAACATACATAATATATCATTTTTATATTTTAACCAGATGTTTGCCTCATATATACATTTTACCCCTTTACTAAACAAAGAAAAAAAATCTCACTGATACTCCCCATAGACCACATGCCTAATGGAAAATTGATACAGTGTTCTCCAAGAAGAGAGAAGGGATCCTATGCAGTCAGAAACAACAGATGTTGACTCACTAACTAAAGCTCCAGGCTGAGAAGGTAGGTCCAAATCAGTGCTCCCACAGCTTCCTTAAAAGCATAGATAAAGTGCTGCACATATAACTTGCCCTCACACTAGACAGTGAGCTCTTGGAGGGCAGGGACACAAATGGGTTCATTCTAGCATTCCCAGTATGAAGCACACTTAGTTCATGACAAATAGAAGGCATAAAAATATTTTGAGAGCATAAATGAATATTTTGCTACTTACTGAAATTTTTCTCAAGCATTTCAGTAAGACCTACTTAACATTGTCACAATATTACCATTTAAAGTTATCTTTCTTAAGCAGATGTTTTCCCACGTGTAACATATCTGCTTTGCAACTCTTCTTATTTTTCTAAATCTTGGTAAACAATCTAAATTTCATGTACTCGAGTTAGAAGACTAGAGTGATTATCTTTTATAAATATGCCAAGGCAGTAAAGACCTTATCTAGGAAAAAACCCTGTGTTGGACACTTTTTATTAGTATAGCAAAAAAATAGAGTGAAACATGAAGCCTGCATGGTTATTCTTCCATCATTGAACAAGAGATGTTGTAATCTATTTGCAGGGTATAAAATATAGTATAAAGAATATTTTTAATGTAAAAATCAACTGTAAAAGGAACACACAAGGAGTCCTTTCTATCTCCATCAAGCATATGCATTATGTCTACTGAAAAGATTGACCACCAAATTTCACCCTGTGATGTGTGACTAGTGCAGACCCGAGTATCTCTGAAGTGTGAGAGCACAGAAGAACGAAAAGGGGAATGGATAAACCTGTTCTTTTCCTAGGTTCAGTTTCCCTTCCCACGGACAGGAATAAGCTCTTATCCCAGGACAGTACACTAGGATGGCAACATTTAAGTTTAATCTAAGAGGAACACACAGAACAATGTCAAGAGGTGCTTGAATACTACCACTGACTGACGGACGCACAAAACCTCAAAGATATAAGCAAGTAGACTCTCCATTCCTGTAAGACCAAACATCCTGCACCTCAATGTTGGGGACTGACTGAAAGGAGGGTTTAAAAGAGATGTCGATGGGAGGTTAGCAGTTAAAAAATGAACAAACAAGAAACAAACAAACAAGAGAAAACAAACTACAAACAAAGAAAACAAACTACACGATAATTAGAAATTTAATTCAACGGGTTATTAGTCTCTATATTTACATCTACAAACTTCAAATTATTACTAAGATTAAATGAAGCTCTGTAAATTGAGAAGAGTTATTTTATTATTATGTTCTTCACAACATCTAATACATGCATTGCATCTATTAATGTGCTCAAATGCCTTGGGTTGAAAAATATAAAATTTTGACTTTAATTATTTAAAGTTGAAAAGTCTATGGCTCAAACTTTCTTATATATAGTTTATATACTTAAATGGACATGGAATTTGAAAGTAATACAAATTTAATCAATCAAGAGCTCTTCTTCCTTTATAAATACAGGTACCAACAAAAAGCTGTCCATTTCATTCAAAACTCAACCTCGGTGCCTGGTGTGGTCCCTTTCACATTGTCAAGATAAACACTTGTTGCATGAGTGTTTGAGTTACTAATAGCAGGTGTAGTTATAAATAAGCAATGGCAATCTATTATTAACCAAAACATTGAAAAGCAAATTGTGTCTATAAAACATCTTGAAATCAAACTAAGTCAGTATCCTAGCTATTTCAAACCCAACCACTATGAACCAATAGTAACAGAAACCAAAATGGTCTATTTTATGAAGAGAAAAATGCTAACAACGAATTAGACTTTGTGCCCAAATGGCAGCCAGAATTTGCTATATATGTAATTTAAGGAGTTTCTTTTTCCATTCTAATTAAATTTGTCCTGCACGGCGCTGGGCACCTCACACACACACACACACACACACACACACACACACACACACACAGAGTCTACTACCAACTGATGAATTAAAATAACAGCTGCATAAGCCAAACCGTAACTATGGCTGCAAGCTGCAATTTGCCTACACTATAATGTCAGTGAGGCATCTGGTTCCTACTCTGTCACTTTCCCCCTCGGGCTTCACAATGAAAGCTGCAGAGGAAAAAGTGGAATCATTATATATGTGGCTAGAACAAGAATTACACTGTGTAGGTTTTGAAACATATTTCTGCAATTTCATAAATGGCCTGTAATTCAATAATAACCATCAAAACTTTATTGCTTTCATTTCAGTTTGGCTATAAATGAGTTTATTTCCTACTAAATCACTCATATCCATATTTTCCACTGTTTCAGTGGTAGTTATTATCATAATGATGATGGCTTTTCTCTACAATAATTATATTAGACAAGTTCAAACCATTCCTGAAACTAATTAATATTTTTACATAAGACAAATTATTTCTTTTCAAACAAGCTTTATTTTTTTAAAAAAGCTTGCTCTGCATTGTTTTATGTACAAGATTTATAAATTCATTATTCATGACTTCATTATTACAGGAGAATTATTAGCACATAGTTTCTACATATGTTCCCCCAGTCCCAACCCATACAGAAAAGATATAATTTGATCTATTTTATTGATTATATTTTAAAATACAATACTGAGAGGAAATAGTAAAAATATTAGCAACTTAACATGCATAATTGACTTAAAAGAAAAAAAAACAGTAAGTCTTAATGTTGAGCTTAGCGCAACACTCTGTTCGGTTGAGTTTAAGCTTCTTTGTTCACTTAAATAATATTTACTTTCAGGGCTGTTTGTATTTTTCCAATTTGTACTACAGAGGAAATATTTCTAATGGAAAATTGCTTTTATTCTCTAAAGGTAAGATTAACTGGTAATCACTGTATAATAATACTAGTCTAGAAAGCAGATTTTTAAATGACATATAAATATATAAATTCATCAGAACACTCATATATATTTGCTTTTTGTCACTGTATTCAAATGACAATTAAAAAATCTTAAAGAAAACATTTTTTAAATACACCCCACGTCCCTAAACAATGAGCAGGAATTTTTTTTTTGACATATAATTTATCAAGCTGTGAGAATTTTATTATAAACAAAATTGGAGACAAAAATAAAGACAAAACATAAATAAATAAATAAATAAATAATAAAATTACTATAATCTTGGGGGAAGCTCGGAATTGTGAATTTGGGTTTTTATGTTATTGTTAGTCCATATACATATATATATGACTTTTTTGATGGGAAAAGGAGTTAAATAATTGAAAAATTGTAATTGGGAATAGTTAACAATATTTTCACAAAGTATAGAAAAAATTCATGTATTTATTTTGGTAAATCTCTTAAAAATATTAATATTTTTCATAAACCCCTAAAATTAATCCTTAACCCTCCAGTGCGTTGGCATAGGATTTCAAACTAAAGAAAAGGACCATCTTCCTAAAGCATATGAGGTCTTTCCAGGAGGTATCCAGGCTTGTAATATAAAAAATAGAGACATTTATTGAAGAGGACACAAAATACAAGAAACATTGCACATAGATCAATAATGTCTCGGTCCCCTTCAAAGTAGGCAACTTGGGACCTCATACAGCTCTCCCAATTGCCGTCAACTGCTCCATCATATTTCACTGAGTCTCAACAACATTTGAAATCTCTTCCCTCCCAAAGGTGATTTTAGTTTTGGGAGAAACCAGAAGTTGCAGGGCTCCAAATCTGGGCTGTAGGGAGCCTAAATCACTGCACAGGACCTGATGCATGAGCAGGCACACTGTCTTGATGAAGTTGTCAATCACCCGTTGCCCATAGCTGCAGCCTTCTGAATCATCCAAACAGTTTCTGCAGAGGAATGTTCAAGTTTAACACAAAATTTGATGCAGATGTTTTGCTCTACTTGTTCAGTCATTTTTAATGCAACAACCACACAGTACACATGCTCACTCAGCACGTCTACTACCCTTACTGACCAGTACAGTGAAGTTTTCATTATTCATGCATGCACAGTCCAGTCCACTCTCCTTGGTCTGCCGTGTTACATTGATGTCATGCAAACTGTTCTCGTTATATTAATAATGGCTGGATTTTTTCTGGACTACCAAAAGTATTTCCTTGATGGTGTTTATCCCTCTCTGCTTCCTAGTTAATCTTTTGGATAGATAATCACAGATTTTGTTTGTTTGTTTTAAACCTCCATTACATGATTTAAGCCAGCAATGGTAGACTATTTAAAGTTATATTATGTCACTGCAGTGTGAGGGTACAGTGGAAGGGTGGAGTTTCAACTTTAGTGCTGTTTGTTTGTTTACTTGTTTTTGTTTGTTTTTAAGGTTTATTTTATTCTCACTAGAGAGAGAAGGGAGAGAAGAAAGGGAAAGAGAGAGAGAGAGAAACATCGATGAAAGAGAGAAATGCCAATCAGCTGCCGCTGCTCATGCCCCAACCAGGGATCATGCCTACAACATGATCATGTGTCCTAACAGGAAATCAAAATGGTGACCTTTTGATTATGGGATGACACACCAACCAACTGAACCATAATGGCCAGGACATTTTTTTAAAAAATTCTAGTTCTTGCTGCAATATTAAGTGTTATCCTTTCTTCACGAATATCTTTATTTCTCCAAGTAATCATCAAAATGGAAAACTATTACTTTTGATAAAGTACCTGTTGAATATTATCAGCCTTGGGTAATTGGTTTCTCACTTTTCAACAATTCAATGTTTTTTCCCCTTCAAGAAAATCACAACTATACTAGCATTTTATGAAAATAATTTTGGATCTGGAGGTTTTTTTCTCAATAGATTAGTCTTCTGTTTGAATCGCATTCTTATTAAAGTATGTGGAGTATACAGTGGTCACCTCATAGATATTTAGTGTTTTGGTAAGCCTGATGATTTCGGTCCATGACATTTTCTTTAAATTTGTTATGATCTATTGCATGAGTGTTTGGGAAAGACTGTTTTTGGGATGTCCATTCTTCAGAATCACCCCAGCAAACACCAATGTTAGACAAACCTGAACACAATGCTTTACAGCCACCTAAATTTAATTGGATAATCTCCTGGGTCACACAGATTTTATATTTAGGTATGATTTATATCAATGGACAGTATGAGAATAAATTGACCCTGCTATTAGAGATTAAATTATTTCTGGACTGTCTCCTGTTGCTGCCCATTTGTATGCAGTTCTAGATATAAAGCTTAACCTAGTTACTGCAGCTGTTGGAGACCCTTAAAGATGACCTGGCTGTGCTGTGCCCCCAAGCAAGGGTTAGCAACCTCACTCCAGGTTTCTGTAACTCATTCTTCATCAAGCATATTAAATGGTTAAAAATAAAGGCAGTGGACCACTAAATGCACTTTCCCCACCCTCTAATTAGGTATGGGTGTGCATGTCATATGGATTTAATATTTATTGTTTCCTGTTTAAATATATCTGTGCTATAAATGTGTGCATCCCTGTGTGTGGAAACATTAGTGTTACTTATTGAAATGAAAAAAAGTCAAATGTACACATTTCTGAGTCTTATTTCTCAGAAAATTCCAGTTTTTGCAAGTTATTTTAAGCTAGCATCAGGCACTGTGTCATGGTGTCTGGCACTACATAATTTCTTTTTTAACAGAAGAACAAGAAAGCATTTATAGTAATAATATTCATAAATTGTCAGCACATCTGTTGTTACTGCTCCCAGGGACACATTCATTTAAGCTTCCTGTGTTCCAGACATTTTTCTATTTTCAAATATATACTGTACTTTGATCCGGCACATAACCAATCAAGTTGCATTTTATAACCTGGCTACACCTGTTCCTGCAGGTCAAATAACAGAGAGGGCATTTTCAGGATGGAGGGAAGGAGCTATCTGGAGTTCATTTTGAACTAGTCATTTTCTCACAGCAACTCAGAAGGCAAGTTGGGAAATTTCTCATGAAGCACACAGGAGGGATTTTTATCTTTCATGTCAGTGTGGCTTTACTTAGAATAAGAATGTCTCATGCCATGTGTTTTCTTCAATTGAGATATCTATAAGAAAAATATCTTAAAATAATATTTAAACATTTTTATAATATTTGACTATTTTACCTGTTTTATTAATTTTGTCACATGTAAATTTAGGTGTTTGTTAATTATGTGTAAATAACTTTACATTAACATGTTATTTTATTTTACATTATTTCATCGATCTACAGTCATACAATACTTAACAACAGGTATACATTCTGAGAAATGCATCACTAGGTGATGCAGTCATTGTGTGAATATCACCAGATGCACACACTTGGATGGTAGAGCCTGTTACACAGCTAGACTATGTGGTGCAGTCATTGCTCCTAAGCTACAAGGTTGTACAGTATGTTACTGCACAAAACAAGAGGTTAAATCAAACACGAGAGAAGATGATGCCATCAAGAAACACATAAAACATTAGATGTGTGAAATGGCTGACAGTGTAACACTACATGCTGTTTTACAGCAACTTACAAAAAAAGTACACTAAAATAATAATAAAAAGTATAGCATAGTAAATACATAGCAGTAACATAGTTGTTTATTATCATTGTCAAATACTATGCACTGTACATAATAGTATTTTTACACAACAAACATGAGAGTAATACTAACTTACGCTATGTATTTATGATGACTAAGATGTCACTAGGCAATAAGATATTTCCAGCTCCGTTATAATCTGATGACACTATTATCATGTAATCAGTTTATTCAATGACCTGAATGTCATAATATAGCACATAATTGTATTTATTTGATTTTTTTGCTGAGGGCATACAATTAACAGTAACACTCACAACACAGTAGGGCTGGTTTTACCTGACCTCCATTTAATCATTGATGAAATATCACACACACTTCTTTCTTTCTGTAAAGTACACTTACAAATGCTCATAGCACATGAATATCTACAGCCTTTGCACTCCCTTAGTATGACTGGGAACTTGTGCCCCTTACAGTTGCATTGTATGCTTTTCAAGTGTGAGAAACATTGTTTCACAACTTTTTCTACCATTGGAACTTGCTGTTGCAATTAGGTAAATATATTAGCTATTGCATGAACAGAAAAGAATAAAAAGAGCATAAAATTGTTTGGTATTCTTGTGCATTAAAAACTTGAGTGCTTTGCCCTGGCTGGCGAGACTCATTTGGTTGGGCATCATCTCACAAAGCAAAAGGTTTCCAGTTAGATTCCCAGTCAAGACACAGGCCTCGGTTGCAAGTTCAGTCTCGGTCTGGGGGTGTACAGAAGGCAACCAATCGATGTTTCTCACATCAATGTTTCTCTCTCTCTCTCCTCCCTGTTTTCCAAGCAAATTCTTAAAAGTTTAAAAAATATGTGCTTTAGAATAGCATAATGACTCATGAAACTTTTCAAAACTCAATGCTAAAAAAACAAACAACCCAATTAAAAGATAGGCAAAGCACCTGAATAGACACTTCTCCAAGGAGGACATAGAGATGGCCAACAGACATATGAAAAGATACTCAATGTCACTAATCATCAGAGAAATGCAAATTAAAACCACAATGAGATATCATCTTATACCTGTCAGAATGGTTATCATCAATAAATCAACAAAGGAGTGCCAGTGAGGATGTAGGAAAAAGGAACTCTTTTACACTGTTGTGGGAATGCAGACTGGTGCAACCGCTGTGGAAAGCAGTATGGAGATACCTCAAAAAATTAAAAAAGAACATAAGCACCCTTATTGTCATTGCAGAGTCATTTACAATTGCCCAGATATGGGATGACAGGGGGAAGGGAGGGGAAGGGTCATCAAGGAACATGCATAAAGGACCCATAAACAAAGTCAAATGGGGGAAGGATTGAGGGTGGGAGGTGGGGGTAGGTGGGGCTGGGGCGAATGGTGGCAGGAAAATGTTGACCAAAAAAAAAGTGGACAGGGGGAGGCTGGAAGTAGTTTGGGAAATTCAGAAGCCAAAGAACCAGTGTGTGCAGCCCATGGACATGGACTAAGAGGTGTGGGGATGATGGGATGGGGTACAGGGTGGAGGGGATAAAAGGGGGAAAAATGGGACAACTGTAATAACAGATTCAATAAAATATACCAAAAAAAAAAAAAGAAGCTGAAATGTGAATCCTGATTCTCTAATATAATGCAGACTTGTGACATGGTAGCCACAGAAGAATGCATAGACACCCATAGCTTCCTACAGTTTCTGATCTGAGTAATGCCACTCCACTTTTTGCTCCTTCCAATAATGTTGTATCCCAGTTCTCTTTCTGCTTAAAATACCTAAACAGATTTCTGTTTTACTTTTAGAATCCTTAATGGTAGAATTAGAGAGAAACAAACAACAACAATAAGAACGACAAAAATTCACCTAGAGAAGTCTGGTCATGTTTAGAGAAAAGAAACCCCAAACAAAGAAAAATTGATTCTGATGTTATTATCATGAGGTGAGGTTGATAATGATATAAGAATCTGTTATTCCTTCCATTCCTTTGATGACCAAGGAGATGCAGTGGAAATCATCCACTTGATTTCTAGGAAATGTAGTCCTTAAGAAAAAAATCTCCAAAATTTATTTTTCCTGCTTTGTATCCATTTGTTGTCCTTAATTTTCCCTGAAAAAAGGCAAGTATAGAACAGATGAAAAATGTGCTGGTGAAGTAATATTTTTAAAAATGAGAACATATATCCAAAACGAATTCTGGTCTCCGCTTCAGAATGGCCATTTAAAATATTTCGTGCGAACTCAAGTTGTAATGCTTATTTGCAGTTTTACCAGTCTTTCCTGTACAGTGACAAAGCTATGGGAACACTGATTGAATCATTACCTTAGTAGGAAAGGATTTTAAAACAAAAAAAAGATATAAACATGATATGAATGCATTTAAACATGATATTTAATTTGTTTACAAAAATAAGACTTGCTAAATAAATCTAGAGTAATTTTGAACAGGAGGCTAGTGTTGATATATTGTGTAATAACTAGTTTACTCTGAAGAGAGTTTGGTCAAACAATAAAATATATTGTTACTAACAAAAAAAGAGCAGTGCTTTATATATACTTATGCTTCATTTTCTGGAAAAGTTGCAAATGCATCAAATCCACAGTAATTTTTTTTAATTCAAATATACATATTTATTAAAAGAAAAAAAAAACAAGAGAGACTATAACAAGTTAATACCTATGATTTAGTTCAATGAATTTATACACTAAGCCATGGACACAAAAGACTGTCAAAGTGCCTTAAGAAAATTAAGGCACAGAGATGTAAAGCGAATCAGTGTTGACTGTAAACAAAGAATTCTAACAATATAAAATGAGGTTCCCAGGTAACACCCACAGTGATTTGTGGGTTGTATAGAGAAAAAAAGCCAAAGTAAGTAAATGCATTCCACAAAGCTTTTTTTGGTAGGAGACACCTATAGATATTCACTAATATTTGATGTTTGAAAAATATAAATTTAAGTGTGTTATGTATTTAGGGATTATAATGAAATATTAGAAGTAGAAGTTATACCATTCAAACTACTAGAATGGAATACCATTAGAAAAAACACTCCCCATTCAACAAAAGGTAGCAAGGAAATTAAGAAATAGCAATGAGGCATAGCAAATAGAAATCTCAAAGCTGGTATCAGTTGGGATAAAGGTATATTACAGCATTCATTGTGTTTTTAATGGTTTAAATCAAAAATTGCTCAGATTCAATCAAAATAGAACAAAACAAAAAATAAAAACCAAATTCAATACTAAATGCCCTAAATAGTATAAAGACACGTAATTCATATCAATAGACACAGAAATATACCAGAACAATAGAATAGTCACAAATCTTCATGCACATAAAAAAACCTTTAAATTACTTTATAATTCAAAAAGGGACAACTGCTAAAATGACAAATCTAAAACTTTGGCAAGATATTTTACTGCACCTTCCTCAAGAACAAATAGAGTAAAAAAGGATAAGCAAATCAAAGATTTCAATAAAACAATTGAGTCTTGTACATGTGTAAGTGGATATGCATTATTTCAAAATAAGTAGAGATTTCACACTTTTTAAAAGCATCAGTAGAACATTGATAGACTAACTATCCGTTGCTTCTTTTCAATGAACAATAATCCACTCACGTGGTCAGGCATTTACTGGGCATGTTCTGTGTGCTCATACTCTTCTCTCCCCTGGGACTCTGAAGTGCAGTGACAGATAACAAAAGGCAAGGTAAAGGATTGGAAAAATGAGACCTGATTTACATTTCAAAAGATCAATCTGCTGTAGTAGAGAATCTTATAAAACATAATTCTAACTTATGAAAACTCCACAAAATTTTCTCAGAATTATTTATATTAAGTAGAAGACAAGAAAACTTGGTTTCTACCACTTAGCTCATTGAGTTTGTCTCTCAGGCAAAAGACACAGTGCTTCTGACATTTATTGTAAGAAAGAAAAAAAGATATAAAAAAATGTTCTGTCTGATTTTCCATTACAAATTAAATGGGAGAGTTAAACAATATTTAAAAGAAATAAAGGAAAACTTATAGAAGCTGATAAAATTTTCTATAGTGTTATATATGCAAACTAAATATATGGTTTAAAGGTAATTTTCATTTCTGTATACTACTGTTGTCTTTCTTGATGATTTTTAAATTTAATCACTAAAAAATGTTGCTCCATTGTCCTACTCCAGCGAATAATATGGCAAAATATTGTATTTGTTAGAAATATTTACCAATGAGATTAACTGCTTATGTGGGTGTAAGTAAAAAAAGAGAGCTCCTTCAGAGGGCAACTTAAAAATACATTTTTTTAAATTTAAAATTACAAATGATAGAGCAAATAAATCGAATTCTTGACCTTTACCCTTGAGATTTATTCATAAATATGGAGACAGAAAAAATGACAAGAATAATCATTCTAACATGGTTTATAATAAAAAATTGGAAGCAGCCTAAGTGCCTCTTAATAGATAAATACTCAAATTAATAGAATTTCTTATTATAGGACACTATGCAACAGGTTAGAATGAGTAAAATGGAAAAGTCATCAGCACGTGTAGAGCAGGCTACTCCACTTAGTGTACTGCTATTTAAGTTAACATTGGTGCACATGGATACATGTAAATGCACGGAAAAGTGTCACAGTGGATAAACACTAAACTAGTACCAGCACTTACATCTGGAAAGTCATCTGATTTAGTAGCATAAGGTAGGTTTAGAGAAGAGGGGAGAGAGGATTGAGGTTTTAGATTTAGGCTTATCTAGAATATTTCAAGTTTTTAAAAAGGATAATTCACTCATATGAATGATGCATTCACAGCTTTAAAAGAAATAAAATGCTGAATTGCCAAAGTCTTGTTTCAAAGGTTAAAAACATGAATCTTATACAAACATAGAATTGACACATGTCAGATTATTTTACCAAACTCACTGAATAATGGGAAAAAAACAGTAACATGATAAAGCTGGTTTTGAAAGACTTTGAGAATTAAAGTTTGTATAACCCTCAGAAAAGACAGACTTTTAAATATGCATATTAAAATAAGGTTGTTAAATTACATACATAACATATTAATACCCCATGAGGCATTGAAACCATAACTTTTGGCATTATATTTTCTACTGGGTATAAATCAACAAATTATAGTTAAAATATATAGTTAAAATATATTACTATAAAATATAGTAAAAAAATATAGTTAAATAGCAAAACCAAACACAAATACATTCTCCTGGAGAATGAAACAATCCTTGCATCCGCTTCTATTAAAATGAACCAATATGACACTAAAAGTGTATGGCATGCCATATTTTTGCTTATTTCCAAGTGTTATATAACATTCTTAATGAAGTGAAAAAGAAAAAAACAGCAAGAGAAAACACCCCACTGCTAAGAACAGTGGTTAAAGCACTTTAAACACATATTGGGAAAATTCCTAGAAAAATTGTAACAGAGTTATCCAAATATATAGATGGTGGAAATGTAAAAATATTAAAAAATATCATTGTAGAAAGAGAGAATCAAAATTTCTTGCAGTTGGTATATAACCCCTGATACTAAAAAATCCCCTTCAAATGTTAATGGAGATATAATAGAAAATGACAAAAGTTTTCAGGTAAGACCAAGACAAAGACTGCCATTAACTGCATGTAGCTGATTATTCCTAGTTAATAAGGATCATTGCCATTATTAAATATATCCTGTATGTTATTTTTAGTTTAAATAATTTCATGTTGGAAATGATTACATAGGAAATTCCCATAGAGCATTCCACGCTTGTGTGTATATCTAAATGTGTATAACACATTTTACTGCTCTAATCAGACATTGTAATTCTGTCTAGTTATAGATAAAGCTGAATAAACTCTAATTTCTGATTATAGTTAAGATTCAGGTGACTACATGAGTTCCAAATAAGCAGAATAATGAATTAAAAAATTATACCATTCTGGTTCATCATTTGTCATATAGATGTAAAACATTTATTTAAAAAAGTGATACCATAATTTACATAAACCACTAATCAGGGTTAGCCCAGTGAGATACTCCCTTAGACATTTTTATTAAACTCATTTTATCTTAATTACTTGAAGAGATTTTGTTTAATAGACTATACACAAATAAAAGTTGATTGACTATGGAAAGAAATGAAAGAGAACCCTGGAGATCCCTGATAATAAGGAAATATTTGTGTCTTCACCTTTCATGATCTTAGTTGAACCATGCGGTATCTTTATCCTGTTTGTTAGGAATCTATCAAGGAAGGCTATCAAAGCCAATTAACAAAACAGAGCATCAGTTCTTATTCTATAATTGAGGAAAAGTAAGACTGAAATGTGCCACCTATGAAAGTTAATGGGAGGGCTCAGAATTGATTGTTATAGCGTTAAGTATCAAAGGCGGCTCCTTCCACTCTTATTGGAAGACCAAAGTGAAAGGCCCTCTAAAAAAAAGAAACTGTGTTTTGAAACTGTATTTCTTTCAAGAAATGTAGGGCACACACATCTACTATATGACTTTACATTTAAAAAGAGAACATTGATTTACATAAATTTGCACATGCTACTAAGTATGTGAAACTAATTAGTAAGCTAAAAACAATGTATTCAGGGTTCACCAATAAGGTCATTCAAAGAACTAAGGTCAACCAAGGTTTGCAAATTAGGAAATCTGACTCCACCAGAGTATTTTTCCCCAAAGCAGGGATCATTTTCAAAGTGTCTTGCCTAAAGACAAAGGCTTCCAAGCTGATGACTCTGTAAAAACAAATGTCTATTTCCTCAATGTTAAAGTAAGAGCCCTCTAAATATTTTGAGTGTGTTTGGGCTGCTATCTTAATTGACTCCTTCTTGTCTTAAACGAGTATGTTGTATATCATCCTGCTTGTAGCTGAGGAGGCTATCACATGAGCTGTCTTGGGCTGATCAAGTCCATGATAGGAAACAGTTAGTGTTCTAAAAATGGCATACAACTTCAAAAAGAGTCTTTAAAAATTGTCAGCTCTACCTTTAAGCCTCAGTGGCTTAAACTTTTTATAAAGGAGTCTAAAATAAGAAAATTTTCTGTTTTAAATAAGATAACCTAAAGTTTTAAAAGGTGAAACATTTTGGGCATTATGTTTTTCTTACCTGAGTTTTAAGGGAACCTGAATAAAAAGTGTCAGTAATCTCAAATCCATTTAAACTTGCTTCCTGGGATGTGCTGATTTACAGAAACGCGATCTGCCTATGATGGATCATAGCTGATCAAGACATTTACTGATAAACATATTTCAGAGGATTTTTCTGTCTATTTTCTGTTGATATTCTTATACTGTAATAGTATGTTCTTACAGAGTCTACCCTGATTCCCAACTTTTCTTTCTTCAAGAAAAGTAAATTTTCGGGAAATACAATTCATCCTGTAGAGCTAGCTTTTCTGTTTATTAAACATTTGGACCCTGTCAACTAAATAAAGTGCTAAATACTGGGATAAAATACATTTAGTCAAGCAGTCAACTTTTTGAGCTCAGGGATGCTCAGTTGTCGGATGTTTAAGATCATTAAGGTACTTGGGCAGGAACTTTGCTAAAGGGATTTTTTTTTCCTGATCTGGAATGTCAGCATA
The DNA here is from genome assembly GCA_004026545.1 of Mormoops blainvillei. Lineage (NCBI taxonomy): Eukaryota > Metazoa > Chordata > Mammalia > Chiroptera > Mormoopidae > Mormoops > Mormoops blainvillei. Next base: position 16,562 of record PVJD01010314.1, read on the forward strand.
TGTTTTCTGATTTCCTATTTTTTTGTTAAGTAGTTTTTTTTCTCAGTTCATAATTAACATCACTATCAAATATTGCTCTTATCTCAGTACACCTCATTCAAAAACTTCCAGAGGGACTTACTCCTGTAGGGGAGAAAAAAGTTTACTAGACCCTCTTAGGACCCTCTTAGAAAATTAAACTGATAGAGACATATTATTAACAGGAGGAAAGCATATGCATTTATTTAATATAACTTTTACTTTACTTGAGAGACCTCATGAGGAAATCAAGACCTGAGGAAACTGCTAAACCTGAGTATTTTTAATGATAGATTTTGTCAAAGGTTCAGAAGTAGCCAAAGTAAAACCATTAAAACGCTGAAAAAGTAATTGGTAAAAATTTATTGTGCACACCTCAAAATGGCAGTTTGCAAACTGGGAGCGCTCAAACCAAAACATGGAATGAGGCTCAGAAGTATTCCATTACAAAGCAACTTACATAGTGAGAACGCAGTGTCTTCACAGCGATTGGTAATTAAGCTAACTTAATGACAAAACTTTTTTTCTGCTCGGGGAAACCTCAAAGCTGACCCGTTTGCTTTTGATTTTAACAGTTTGGTGAGAGTGGGCAGCCCTGGAGAAATATGATAGGTCAAGAGTATGAAGTAGGCATAGTAAGCGGGAAAAATTAGTAAGGTCTGCTTGTTTGCTTGGGTATTTCCTGGCATCCTTTTGTCTTCAGAGATAAGGATGTGCCTTTCCTCAGATAAAGGGCGAGTAACTCTCACAAGAGGGTTCTATGACCTCTTTCATGGGGGAGGGGTCCAGAGAGGGAAGGTCAGAGTGACCTTCCTGCTTCTGTCATTTTCTCCAATTCCTTCAGCTGATAATATTTAATGGGCCATGGTGCCTGTTTGGGGGCCCTGTGTCCTGACCGCCATCACTACGCAAGGCCGCTGAAGTCCCCTGTCTGGCATCAGAAGGCCTCCATTCTCTGTCCCTAACTGTCAATCTTTCTTTGTGACTTGACTTCGGGGTTTCCACTGTCTGAAAGACCTTCACTGATTGTCCCTTTTTCTAATTCTTACCCATGGTTTTTAGGATTGACCTCATTTCCCATTTTTTCTCCAAAAGATTTTCATGACTGCCTTATTTCATCTTCATCTTAACTCTATTTCCAAGGGCTAGTTCACATTCTTTCTTTTTAATAAATATCATCATTTTAACCCACATTATTACCTATAATAATAAAAACTCCCATTTATTTTACATGTGTTATACCACTTTGTTGATGAGGAACTGAGACAGAGAGAGATTAAGAAGATTGCTCAAAGTGACAAAGCTGGGATTAATACTTTTTTTCCTTCTCTCCCTACAAAGTCCTTGCTAATAATTACAATAAGCCTACTGACTTCCTAAATAGTATTCATTCATTTCACCTTCACATATATGTTATTTTTATCATCTAATGAAATTGTTGTTTTGTTTGGTAACATATGCATTTATAAAATGCTTAATATATTTTTATGCTTCTTTTTGTTTCCTGAAACTTAGGTACAGAAAACTGACTAAAATACTAATGCATTTCTTATCTCAGCTGCATGAGAGTCATTTCAAGCTATGATAAGTGCAATATAAAGAAATAAATAGGAAAATATTGGGGACATATAAATTACAAAAATATTGCTGATGTTTTTATTCTTAGATATCAACAGTTATAAATTAACCATAAATTAAATATTTAAAAAACATTTTGATAGTAACATAGTTTTTTTTTCAATTTTAAGAGTATTTCCCAATTAAATAGTGCCTTTTAAAAATAGAAAGACAGGGCCTTGGCTGGGGAGTTCATGTGGCTCGTGCGTTGTCCCCATTTGCCAAGTTTGTGGATTTGATCCCAGGTCAAAGCACATACAAGGAGCAACTGATGAACACATTAGTGGGTGGGACAACAACTGACACTGCCCTCTCTCTGTCTCTAGAGTCAATAAATAAAATAATAAAATAAAATAAAAATGGAAAAACAATGATGAGGGTGAAATTTTCACAGGTAAGTTATGTCTAAACTTTACACCTAGAGTTTATCTTTGATAGGTGGAATCTAAATCTTTTTAATCAAGTCCTACTAACTAACCGTTTTTTTTTACTTTTGTCAGAAACAAAATATGTAAACTAAGAATTAGATACTACCAGTAAGGCATATGTTAAGTGGCAATAATTTTCTTACTTTCACATTAATAAAAGATTTAGAAATAACCTTTACAATTTTTCTTAAGCCCTGAATAGATACTTCCGCTTATCCCTAGGAGACCACTGTGTTAGATTATTAGATGCCTGTCTTAATAGGTTAATTTTTATCATACGTGAGTGTATTATTCAGAATAAGCTAACTATGGTTTGCAGTGAGTCTGAAAATACCTGAGAATCAACACAATAATGTCTTCTAATTTATATCACAGTATAAGTGTTTGTCAGGTGGCCTACATAATAATTTTAAGATACAAGCTCCTGTCTTACTGTTCTGTCCTCCTCCAATCTTCTGATTCACACCGTGTACTCCCCATTCAGCCAATGGATAAATTAAGGGGAGAAAAGACACACAGGAGATAGTCAAAACCTGGAAGTAGTGTACATCGCTTATTGCCATGTTCCCTTGGCAAGAATTAATTTACATGGCTACCTCTATTGCCAGGGAGGCTGAGAAATGTGGTCCAGCTAAATAAGAGGAGAAAAAGGAAAGAGGCATCGATGAACACATGGCACTCGCTGCCACAGTGGAACATCAGCGGCAAACTGTCCTCTGTTCTTTTGTTAGTCATCAGTGATGTGTAAAGCTATTACTTTGTCCTTGAATTTTGTCTGTCTCATTGCTCAAGTCAATGAGTAGAATGTTTTAGAGACAAGGCAGGATGTAAGTCTAGCCACAAAGAATTCCCCTCCACGTATGTTTCCCAGGACTTGTTAAACCAGACCCCAGCTGCTATTCTTTAGACTATAAAGTAAGTTTCTCATTAATTCTGTCCCTTTAGCAGCTGACAGGCAATTTGACTGCTTGGAAAACACACTGTGTTTTTATGACCCACATGTAAGTAATCATACCCAACCATATGTAAAACCACAAAGCATAAATGGATGGAACTAATACAATTTTAACCAACAATATTTGAGTTTATGTTTTAGAACTACCAGCTCCCTTTTAACATTTCAGAATCATCCTATACAGTTGCACTGGGCTTTACTTTCCTAATAAAGGTATATAGTTTTACTAAAATCATTCATTGTTTTCCATTTAACTTTCATCTTCTTGCAGGCATTTCATTTTAGATCACTTCATATTATATATTAGTGATATTTACTTCATATATAAACAGTTTAGGAGCTATTTCAGAGGGGAATAAATTATATGCAAATTTACTTTCCTGTTGACAGTAATGATATATGTTAATTTTATCTACATACACACAAACAGACACAGAGTCAGCACACTGTACAGTAAATAGTTATGGTAAATTTTGTTACATGTAACATATTACAATAAAAAGAAGGTTACCCAAAAATAAACCTACATGGTTGTTAAAAGAACTGGAATTCCTTTAGACATTTGCTCTTAATGAAAAGAGTGGGACTAAAGAGTATATAAACATAATACATGCACCCCATTGCAGTGTCTATATTAACATCCAAGAACACCAAAAGTTTCATACCATTGAGTGTATTATGTTTCCAATACAAAGAGCAGAATGGAGTTGAATGATTCAAAAACAAACAAATTTTTTATATCATTAAAATAATCATATTCAATTAAAAATTAAACATTTCAAAAATGTATATGGAATCATAAACAACCCCGAATAGCTGCAGCAATTTTGAGAAAAAAGAACAAAGTAGAAGGGATCAAAATACCTGCCATCAAACTATATTACAAGGCCACTGTAATCAAAACAGTCTGGTACTGGCATAAGAACAAATACATAGATCAAAGGAGCAGACTAGAGAGCCCAGAAATAAACCCATGTCTTTATGGTCAATTAATATTTGACAAAGGAGGCAGAAGCATAAAATGGAGTACAAATAGCCTCTTCAACAAATGGTGTTAAATGGACAGCTACATGCAAAAAAAAAATGAAATTCGACCACCAAATTATACCACACATAAAAATCAATTCAAGACGGATAAAAGGCTTAAATATAAGTCACGACACCATAAAATTCCTAAAGGAGAACATAGGCAGCAAAATCTCAGATATTCCACACAGCAATATTTTCACCCATCTGTCCCCGAGAGCAAGAGACATAAAAGAAAGAATAAACAAATGAGACTTCATCAAAATAAGAAGCTTTTGCATGGCTAAAGAAAACATAAGCAAAATGAAAAGGGAACCAAGAGTATGGGAAAATATATTTGCCAATGATACCTCAGACAAGAGTTTGATCTCTAAAATATAGAAAGAACTCAAATGACTCTACTCCAGGAAGACAAACAACCCAATGAAAAAATGGGCAAAGGACCTGAACAGACACTTCTCCAAGGAGTACCTACACAGGGCCCAGAGACACATGAGAGGATACTCAGCATCACTAGCCATCAGAGAGATGCAAATTAAAACCACAATGAATTATCACTTCACACTAGACAGAATGGCCATCATAAACAAATCAACAGACAAATGCTGGTGAAGATGTGGAGAAAAGGGGACCCTAGTGCACTGTTGGTGGGAATGCAGACTACTGTAACTGCTGTGGAAAACAGTATGGGATTTCCTCAGAAAAACTAAAAATGGAACTGCCTTTTGATCCAGCATTTCCACTGCTGGGATCATACCCTAAGAATCCTGAAACACCAATTCAAAAGAACCTATGCACCCCAATGTTCATAGCAATGTTACTTATAATAGCCAAGTGTTGGAAGCAACCTAAGTGCCTGACAGTAAATAAGTGGATCAAAAAACTGTGGTATATTTACACAATGGAATACTACACAGCAGAAGGAAAGAAAGAGCAACTATCCTTTGCAACAGTATGAATGGAACTGGAGAGCATTATGCTAAGTGAACTAAGCCAGGCTGTGAAAGACAGATACCCTATGATCTCACCTATAAGTGGAACCTAATCAACCAAATAAACAAGCAAGCAAGACATAACCAACCCCATTGAAATAAAAAACAAACTGACAGTAACAGCAAGGGAGGAGTGAGGGTGATGACAGGGTAAAGGGAGGGGCAGGGTTATCAAGGAACATGCATAAAGGACCCAACAACAAAGCCAAATGGGGGAAGGGTTGAGGGTGGGAGGTGGGGAGGGATGGGGCTAGGGAAAGTGGTGGAGGAAAATGTTGATGTGGGGATGATAGGATGGGGTGCAGGGCAGAGGAGATAAAAGGGGGAAAAATGAGACAACTGCAATAGCATAATCAATAAAATATACAAAAAAAAAAAGAAATTAGTTACTACAAAAAATAAAGTGTCTTTCTAATGTTAAAAATATAATGTGGAATAATTGATCTGTTTATTCTTTTGTTGAAATTTAGTTTGTTTACAACTATCACTATTCAAGATAATTTTTCATGAGCATTTTTGAGAAAAAAAGACTATTAATTTGTTTTTTTTTTAATTATATGGATGATTAGAATAAAGTACAGATTGGCAAAGCTACTTGAGAAAAACCTTAAAAACTCAGTCTTCATACTCACAAGTTTTCTCTACTATATATAATCTTTTTCAACAATAAAATGAAACAAGAATTAGGAGTTTACATCTATAATTTAATTTGTATTTGAACTTTATATTTTTCTCATTTATATTTGTTTAATCACTATGTTTTTGGTTGTTGTTTTTCATTCTTCTAACTGGAATGTTAGCATAGTGGAATTTATGACAAACTCTAAATTCCAGATAAATTTATGGTCCTATCATGAAGTTGTTGAAGTAAAAAAAGTTTTAAGTAATTGACTATCAAAAAATACTAATAATAACACTGATAATAAAATATATCTGAAAAATAATCCCCATCATTGTTAGAGCTCTAAACAATAGATGTGATTTAAATGATTTCCCCACTCAATTATGAATTTTTTCCCCATTCAATCAATGAAAATATTGGAATGTTATCATCTCACAGAAACAATGTATCTTACAGATTATACATCTTGATAACTTACTCCTTTTTTTCTTGAATGGATAGGGGTTTTATTTTTCCATTCATCATTTAAAAAAAGCTAGTTTGAAGTTTCCTTAAAAAACAAATAAGTAAAATATACAGTGATATTGTGAATATATAATAGCATTGCTTACAAAAGCAAGCCAAGTCTTGGGTTCAGTGTGTGAGTCCCAAATCTGTCCTGTCAAATTATAGAAGTCTTTGACCTAAAATCTACCCCTATGGTAAGGCCCTGCCTTTAATTAGGAGATGGGGGATTTAACGTCAACTCAGAACTCTATGGTTTTCTCTGCCTTTCTCTCTACTTTTAGAAAAATTCATAAGGAAACACTCTGAAGAAGGATGACCTAAAGAAAATGTGTACGTTTTCTGGAAGAAGAACTAAGGATAAAAAGTTTCCCATTATCGCAATCAAATATTGCAAAGAATAACACAATAATACACAATTATTATGACCCCTTGAAAACTCCTAGGTTAAATATTCAGGAAAATCTTCCCAGAACAGTTTCAAAGATACCAGGCACATTTGGCAAGTGGCAACGTCTCCTTTCTTTTTAGATCTTCAGTACTAATAGTGTTTATTAAGCCTTAAGTTTTCTAATGTTGACAGAGGTTATAATAACAAATGTATCAAGCAAATTGTGACAAAAGGAAAGAGGATAAAAATCAGCCTGGGAACCCAGAATTGCAAAATCTACAGCAGTTGTTACTTATCCAGTTTGGGGGTATTCAGTCTTTGCTCCTTCTCATGTTTTCTGTTTTATCCATCTCACTTATTGAGTATGAATAAACATCAACATCATCAACAACAATAAAAACAGAAAAAACTTAGAGGAGACAGAAGAAGAGAAAGGAAAAACAGCTCAAGGTAGCACTGAAGATCAAATGACTCACTCAATAACATATGCTCAGATTAAACACCTGAAAAAAACAGATAGCAAATCTCCAAAACAGTAGGTAAGGCTACCCCACAGAGCTGGAGCACGGCAACACAAAGCTACAAAGAAAAGATAGTGGGTTTCACTACTGATAAATCTCAATGAGAGTATCCAGTGTTATCCAAATTTACAATTTATGTACTGATTTAAGTATATATAAATATTGTAATATAGTATACATATAGATATACAGATAGTACACATATAGGTATGCATGGTATACAGATAGATTAAAAATTTTGAGCATAACCAAAAATAAGAAACACTTTACACAATAACTCATTACATAAACACATAAACATGTACACATACACAATGATATAACAAATAGTTCATGCTTATTTTTATGCTAAATGCAGGAAATGCACTCTGATATTTTTCCTGCTCTTCTCTATAAGTTTTTAAAATATTGATGGAGATCTACTAAATGATTTCATTGTTTATTAATGAATTACCACAGTAGTTTGGAAAAAAATAATGTACATACATTTACATGAACCAAATATATTTCCCCTATTAAATCACTTATAAATCACTTTCAATTTATTATGAGATTATGAGGAAAAATATTACTTGATATTAAAATGTTATGCAAAATAATTCATTGTTTTTATTTTGATTGTCAAATTCTACCTACTTAAGATTTTTATCTCCTCAGTCACAAGTACCCTTTACCTCAATGAAATTCACAGACAGTACAATTGACTTTTCTCTTTCACAAGGCACTTAAAGATCTAGGTTTTAATAAATTAACAGGTGTCCTTTCTTTATCAGATTAGAAGCTTTTCAGTATTTTATAGGCATTGTATAACTGGATATAATATTCTTTACATTACTAACAATGATTTCCATGCAAGCACTTGACAAATATTTAGTGAATTCCATTTAAGCGATAAAAAAAGAGCAGTAACTAGACAGACAGATATTTCAGAAAGTTTTGACAAATAAGTGTGAATTTTAAAACATCCGAATTAGGATTTTAACTGTATATCATTTTCATCTTTCTCCATATTAAGCACCTATAAAACCTTTTTTCTTTGAAGGTTTTTAAAAATTGTTTAATATGTGAATATGCATTTAAGTTCTTCATGATAATTCAAAACTTTTTAACACATTGCATCATTAATCCTACTTCTACATGATTCACATGTATGTTCACAAAATTTCAGTTTTTCTTTTTTTTTTCCTCAGCCGCAGTACACTTTCTCCTCCTTTCATTGCTACACTTATATATTCATTGTACCTTAATTCAATGTGGAGATCGCTACTTGCCTTTTCTATCTGCATGAGTCGGATATCTGACATCTTTTCCCTGGGTTTCAACTAATAACAGATAAGTGCTAACTGGTTATGTAGAGCTGAAGAATGGAATAAGTAGATCTATAATTGCCCACAGACGATCAGCTTCTGATTTCCAAAGCAATTTAGTCTTTCAATGAAATGCCATTTAGACAAAAACTGGAGGATGATAGAATGTTTTAAGTAATCAAATATGTTCTGAATTTGCTTTCTCTGTTTGTTTTACTGACTTGTATTTACAGGGAGAATTTGTTACTATTTTGGTGAAGTTGATTGATATGATTGATTCTCTTTGGGAGCCAAGCCAAGTGAGACCTTTAAGCTCTGACAGACATGGTGTGCACACTAAGTTGAAGTCACTAAGCACCCAACCCTGAATGGCTGAAGGTGAGTTTTGTGAGAATTATGTCAGGTACTTCAAATAATATTTTTTAAAAAGCCTTAGTAGGTAGTAATATAAAAACAAAACAAAACAGAAGATGGGCCTTTGACTCATGAGGACAAAAACAACTGTTTAGAGCAAAGTTGAAGTTAAATGCAAAGCATTAAGGGAGTAATGTGACATTATTCAAGGAGTAATTAAGAAAAAAAGAAATCCCTTTATTTCAAGTTGAAAGGGATTAATATAGGAAATAATGTGCTTAAACACAATGGGAGGGACTGGAGAACTGGAAATCTGGGTGGGTTCTGAGTGGAGGTCCAGCTGTGGTCCCAAAAGAAGGATGTTGCAGTTGTCACCTAAAGATTAGGAATCTACAGAAAATTGAGCCTGGCATCACAGCGGCTCAATCATGCATGACTTTCAGGGGAAATAAATTCATTTAGAAACTAAAAAAATTCACATCTGTCCAAATATCTGCCACTTCTTTCATACAAAAATGGCTTCTACCCCTGCCTCTGTCTCCTAAGTATGTCATAAGTACATTTTAGTGTAACAGAACCTAAAACATGTCAGGAATCATGCAGAACAGTGGGGCTGGAAGTTAGTCAAGCCTAACTTCTTCACTGGTGTGTAAGTCAACTGAGATTAGACTGATCTGGGCTAACCTCAACTGAACAAGGCTGGATTCCAAATTTCTGGGATGGCTCAGGTTTTTTCAATAAGTTAAACAGTACAGACAAGATGCCTGTTGGTGAAAACTCACAGGGTAGTAGCAAATATGTGGGGTCCTTCTTGGCATGGAATGTTAGGGGCAGCATCCAGAAATAAGTCAAGAACAAACATCAGCTTTTAAGGAAGAGGCGCTGAAATGTGAGCTCTGTGTGTGTGGGTGGGAGGAGGTGGTTATTAGAGGGTTTTTATTAGAAAAATAGTGGCGAGATCTGGGACAGGTGTACAGCGACAACATGATGTGTGAGAATCATGGCTATAGTCTCACCCTCATAGCTCAGCACACATAGAATTGGAAATACCAATTCCTCCCTTATGATTCCAGTTACAAAACTTGTTGAACTAATGACATTACTCATTGTCTTATCATGGCTCTGTGGGGCTAAGGCAGCTGGAGTTCAAGTATTGCAGTTGGCCAAGATAGAGTGCTTTAATTATCAAAGAGTAGTTGGTTTACATGAAATCAACCCTTTTCCTATCTTAGATGAGTTAACTTTACTACTTTTTTTTCACTTCAAATCCATAATCCCTTTTAACTTCAACCAAAATCTCATTACTTGGTGGAGTAACATGTTGTGATTTTTATTACTTAATATTATAATTTCTTTCATAGAACTTTGGATTCATATCCTTTGTCATGTAATTCTGGATCTCATGCAAGGGTAGTCAGAATTCATTTTTTTGCTCTTTAGATATTGGACTTGGCAGTGTGACTTGCTTTGACCTGAAAAATGCTAGCACAAGTGATGTGAGCAGGAACCTTAAATATGATTTGCTCTGTGTGATCTGACATTAAAAGAATGAAGGGATTAGCCAAAGAACATATATGCTTGATCCATGGAGATAGACAACAGTGTGGGGACTGCCTGAGGGAGTAAGGGGGACAAGGAAGAGGGTGACAAAAGGAGAAAATTGGGACAACTATAATAGCATAAACAATAATATATGTTATTAGGACATATATATTATATATACATTATATATATATACACATATATGTATATATAAAGAAAAGCATGTTAAAGAAGATTATCCTGCTACCGCTTCAGCCTCATTTCAAAAAACTCACTGAAAATACATGAACCTTTCCAGAAATTTGGAAACCAGGCTTGATCAGTTGACGTTAGCCCAAATCAGCCTGATCTCAGCTGATTTACACACCAAAGAACATGTGACTGTGACTGTGACAGTGCTTATTTTTGTTAACACCTGAAATTATTGTTCGTTGTTGTTGTTGTTTTGCTATACAGGAAAAGCTAGTACAGTTTTTCTTGGTTGCACTGGCTAATGTGGTCTTCAATTATCTTTATTTTCTGCTTCCTATGGATATGGTAGCATTAAGAGGCATCTTCAGAGATGCCTCTGAATATTGAGCTGAGTTCTTCCTGCTGGCACTGCAGAGCAGCAACCCTATTTGCCCTTTATAATCAAGATTAATCACCTCAATCAGCAGAGTGATCTTTTGTTGGTTCAGTGGCACACAGAGCAGAAAAGATGACAGTCTGGATTTCTACTTGAGTGGAAGTATTGCTGTATGTACTGGTGGATCATTCATCTCTTGATGATCACAATCTTTGCAACAGAGAAAATTAGAGACTACATATTAACACGTTCCTTTCATCCCTTGAGTTGACTTAAAGCTAAGGCCATGTTGTTGTATCCTGGCCAATGGGAATCTGAGTGGAGATGTATCACATCTTGTCTGTGTGTATTAGTGATGACATGTTTTCTTTATTGCTTTTTTCCCTGTCTACAAAATTCTGGAAGCCATGGATGGCTGATATGACTAAAATTAATTAGCATAGTTAATCTAAACTCTAACCTAGCAAAGTACAAATATGGGGACAATAAGCAAAATATTATTGAGTGAGTTACACACTCTAGCTTTACTGACTTCCATTATTTGGCTACCAGACAAATACAGTCTAGCTCTAAGAGAAAGATCACCACATGGTGGTAACTGATTCAGACATATTCAAAATGACATGTGGACTTGCACTGCTTTTCTCCTGATTAAGACAGTAAACAACTCTTCAGTGAGATTATATCTATATTCTCTAGAACCAGTTACACCTAAATAAGGGGTAAATGTTAAGGTCCCTACATTTTATGAGATGAGTGATTGCTTCATTAATCTGGTTCTAAAAGTAGTTTCTTGCACAAAACAGAATAATTTTGTGTATGGGCATAAAACTATAATGATAAAGTAAATCTATAGCAGTTAGGGCTAATAGGAGTTTTGCAAGAAGAAGAAGAAAATATACAACCAGAATAAGTTACTTTTCTGGTAAGGAATAGAAATTCCCTCAACGATGGAGGGGGTCAAGTTAAATGAACCTGCCTACTATGTGGTTGTCTAGTTACAATGTTTAGGAACAAGATAATAAACAATCCAGTGCAAGTGATAATTATCCCAATGTTATCATTCACTGGTCCTTAGTAGAGATTAATGGTTAATAAAAAACTGTAGAAGTTTATTCCACCTTGATTATCCAGTATTTTATCTTGGGTAGTCAAGATAATCAGGTTTAAGCCCTTGGTGTATATCGTAGTAACTGAATGTGGCAGAAATGGGATAGCTCTTTCTCATCAGAGCTCTTTCTTTCTAGGCAGCTATCTAGATGGATTATTGTGGCAAATTGTATTTAAGATAATTACAACAAAATCTCCCACCTCTCATCTTCTCATTCAATGTGATCTTATGACTCTCCCATCTAAGAGGTGGCGTTTATTTCTTCACTCTTTTGAAACAGGGTAGGCCCTGTGACTGGAAAAATACAGCAGAGGCAGCGTTGTACCAGTTCCACCATAAGTTTGTTTTAAACAGGCAGTGTCCTCTTCCTGCTGCTTAGAGGGCTTGCTCTTTAGATGTTTCCTCTAGGAACTTAGCTACCATGTTGTAAAAATCCCAGATCACATGAAAAGTCTGCTGTGGGTGTTTTGATCAACCCCAGCAGAGCTACCAGTTGAAAATTGAAAATGAAATATCATTTGTCTATTATGTAAGTGAGCTATCTTGAATTTGAAAACTGTTGGTGAGGCTTCTTATTGTTACTGATCTGGCCAGCATCAAAATGCAACCACAAAAGACTCTTCTTGACAACCATTCAGCTGAGTCTGGTCAGCTTTCAGAACCAGGAGAGATAGATTTAATCCTTCTTTGAAGGCATTAAGATTTGGAATGGTTCGTTGTGTAGTTGCCGATAACCAAATCAACCACATTCTCAACTCCCTCCATTGTACATTTATGACTCTGGCCATATGACTGTGCACTGAAGATGTTAAATATCATCTTTATACTTGTCCCATAAAAATGTTTTGTGTAATCCAGTACCCTTTCTTTTTTCTTTTCTGGAAGTTGATGCCTAGCAAGACTCTGGAAATCACTTGCTGAAGAAGTCAGGTATAAGTCAGCCTGGGGCCTGGAAGGACTACGTAGAACGGAGCCTTTGCTATCAGCACAAGTAAGGCTTGGATTTGTTTCAATAAGTAATACATATTTCTTGGGTTAAACAACTATTATTTGAGGGTACATATTATAACAGATAGCATTGAGTTAACTTATATAATGTGATATTCTGACATGTTCCTTAAACTTTTAAGCCTTTAACTTCTTTGCCTGTGAAGTCGAGAAATAGGTCCTGACACTCATGCCTCACTGAGTTCCTATAAATAACGGATTCTGTACTGGTTCTTAAGATGTTTTGTAAACTGAAAAGGAGAATAAAACAGCAATCACATTGGTAATTACAGTTCTAACTTTGAAACAAAAGATTTTATTTATTTTATTTTTAGTGTTGAAACTATTATGAATGTCCCCCTTCTGCCCCCTTCTCAAAGACCCCACCCCACCCTGGCCTTCACCACATTGTTACCTGTGTCCATGGGCTATGCATATATGCATGTATGTTCTTTGACTAATCTCTTCCAGTCCCCCATGCCCATTCCCTCTGAGACCTGTCAGCCTGTTCCATATGTCTATGCCTCTAGTCTTATTTTGTTCATCAATTTATTTTGGTCATTAGATTCCACAAATGAGTGAGATCAAATGGTACCTATTTTTCTCTGACTGGCTTATTTTGCTTAATGTAATAATCTCCAGGTCCATCCAAGCTGTTGCAAAGGGTAAGAGTCCCTTCTTTTTTATAGCCATGTAGTATTCCATTTTGTAAATGTACTACATCTTTTTTAACCACTCCTCTACTGATGGGCACTTAGGTTGTTGTCAGCACTTGGCTATTGTAAATTGTGGTGCTATGAACATTGGAGTGCATAGGTTCTTTTGAATTGGTGTTTCAGGGTTCTTAGGGTATAATCCCAGAAGTGGAATCGCTGGCTCAAAAGGCAGTTCCATTTTTAGTTTTTGGAGGAAACAGCATACTGATTTCCACAGCGGCTGCACCAGCCTGCGTGCCCACCAACGGTGCACCAGGGCTCCCTTTGTAGTATGGATTTGGAATCAAATGTCTTTATTTGATTCATCAGTCTCTACTGGGTGACACATGAAAATTATTTGTACTTTTTGTGAGGTTATAATGTGATTATGATGTATAATTGACTGTGATTAAAACTTATTAGTTATCAACATACTTCCATTTACTTCTTTTTTAAACATAAACATCAGTTCCTGAAAAGTTATTAGCACTCATGATCCTGATAGTAGAAACCCTAGTTAAGTATCAGCTTGAGAACTCATAACTAATCTGAGAAATTCTCAGTTGACTTCAGTTTTTCCTATTTTTTAGGTTTAATTTTTTTCTATTTTATTGTTAGCAATTAGAGAATGAATTAATATAAAGGTTGCTGCCTGCTTAATACTTCGGTAAACTAGAGAGGAAAGGGAGGAAAAAATCCAATATCTTATCATTATCTTAGCAAAAGTAGTATGATATTCTTCTTTACCAAACTAACAAGTAATTAATTATATATCAATAAAAGGTCAGGTACTTTAGGGATAGTAATTGTCCTAAGAGTGGCATAGCTAGAGAGATTAACATTCCCCTGTCAAACAAATTTCATAAGAAAAAAAGGTGAGAGTTCTAATTTGGGAAATTTATTCTAGATTCTAGATACAAATTGGAAAAAGGTTATGTAAATAATGACTTTTAGCTCAGATGATGTATGAAGTTAAAGGATATAGTTTTGAGGTTAAGAAAGAAATGCAGTGTTTGAGATTTCACGGGAAAAAGTCATGAGTTATTGACAATTATTAAAATTACTATAGGTTAACATCAACTCTGTTTCAATCAACATTATGAGAATTTTTCAAGCTTATAACAATTTAACAATTTAAGTGATCACTTTAAAGACTGTAGCCAATTAAAAATGCTACACACTCTGCATAATGCAGAATCCAGCAATTTTTTTTTTAGTTTGAAGTGATTGATGGTATATTGTCAATAGTTTGTAACTCCACCTGAATAAAACATTTTAGTATTTTGTGTCATTTTATGTATAATTGTGCGGGGCAAGGGGGACACTTGCTTTTGATATGCAGAACTGCGTAGAAGTCATTTTACATGTGTGGTCTCCTAAAATATTTTTAATTGGAAAGATACTTTACAAATTTAATATCGCTTCATCTCTGTTTCATAATTAACTTGAAAATGGGAGTCCATATGGCAGATGAGCAACATTTAATAAAAATAGCTGACTAGCTTGGCAAAAACAGTGATGTTATAGTGAAAAGATCTGCACATTACATAATTCATGATTTTTATGGGAGACATAGGGCTAGTCATAAGAACTGTTTTGAGCTTAGAGTCTAACCAAGATATACCACCGTTTCAATAATGAATAATGCAGATAACATCTACCCTCCATTAACTACATAGCAGAAAAAGCAGCTATCTAAAAAATCTCATTAAGAAAAAAAATTAAATGTGATGAGCAGGCAGCACCTTGATGAAGAATCTTGAAATATTTTTTTTCTTTTCTGGATTAATTTGTAAAAACAAGTTTGCTTTTTTTTCTAAAGGCTTGGTAAACTAAAAGCTAATTAAACAAAATAATCTTTTTTATCCTTCTTTTCATAGGAACTGATAAAATATTTTATCATGAAATTATGCACAGTGCATATGATACAGACCATCAACCTGATAAAGCTTCAAAAATAAATAAATAAAAAGCTCATGCCCGGAAAAGACACAATGAGCCCAGCTCATTATAGCATCGTTCTTAGCACAGACTGAAGTTTGCCTGGTGTCAGCACTTCCACAGCTCTTGCTTCTGTTGATTACACGAATGAAATTATAAAGATTCATTTCAGATTCCAACTCAGACTTAAACAAATAAAATGTACTTTTTATGGTCAGCTTTTTTGGTAATTGAAAATATGAAGCCTTCTCTTCTTATAATAAATTGGAGAAAACATGAGATTCCTCAGACCAAAAAGAGAGGGTTTTCTCCCCTTGATCCAACTATGGCCTCAGGAAAACAAAGTTTCTTTTTTCTCTGGAGTTTTCTTTTTTTTAATTTACTGTGAAAAATGTGTTAGTGGTTTTTTTTAAAGTATATATGTATAAAGAAGAAATTTCAAATGGTACATTCAGTCAGTTGTCCAAAAATCTCTGTTGATATTGTTTGGTTCAAAAGTCCAGACGTTGCAGACAAATATTTTTTAAAAAGAAAAACTGCCTTCTTCATCCCATATCTTTTGAAAACAGTAATGCTGCTAACTACATATATATGTTCATATTTTCAGAGAATTTTGTATACACGTAAAAAGGATCATACCAGATGTACTATTCTATATATTACATTTTAAATTTAAGTGCATATCTTCCACATGTTTGTACACCAACATACATTACTTCTCTTTTATCTTTGAGCAATAAACTTTAAGATCCCCATGGATTCCTGAAACTGCAGTTGTGCCAAGCCCAAATATACTGTTTTTTCCTATACATACATACCTATAATAAAATTTAATTTATGATTTATGCACACTAAGAGAATAACAATAATAAAATAAAACAATTACAATAATATGCTGTAATAAAAATTATGTGAATGTGGTCTTTCTCTCTCAGTATTTTTTATGCTTTTCAGTTGAAACTTATTCCTACAACTGCGTAACCAACTCTTACTTGTGGCAAGTGGCTTGGTATCAGTTGTTTCAGGGGATCCCTTGCTGGAGTCTTCATATTGACTTAAAGCTTTCTTGCACAATGTGATGCCATAAATTGAAACATGTTTTCTGTTCATGTGAGCAACCCACAGAGTTAGCATCTTTCCCATCTTAACTAACCATTTCTCATGCACTGTGGCCATAACATTTGTAGTATGAGGTTTAATAGTAAAGCTGGCATGAATTTCTTTTTCCTTCTTCGCAACTTCATGCATAGAAAATTTGGTCTTATCATAGATCTTTGCAACCTCAGCATATTATATATTTTTTTCTTTCCTTATGAAGTCAAGAACTTTCACCTTTCCATTATAGGGCATACTTTATGGCTTCTGTTTGGCAAACCCATATTGCCAGCATCACTAGTCTTATGTTACTTTCAGTCCATTATTAAGTAAAATAAGGGTTACTTGAACATAAACACTAATAATACAGTGATAGCTGATATGGCAACTAAGATGGCAACTAAGTGACTAGTAGGGATTATTCTTGTGATTCCTGTCCTGGGTGGGATGGGGCAGGGTGGTATGAGATTTCATCACCGTACTCAGAAAAAGATGTGCAATTTAAAACATATGAATTGTTTATTTCTGGAGTGTTTTATTTAACATTTTCAGACAACAGTTGATTACAGTAACTGAAACTGCAAAAAACAAAACTAGGGATAAGGGAGAGCTGCTATAAATATATATTTATATATTATATATATATGTTTACATTCTTTTCTATTGTATAGGTATTACACTACCTTCTAAGTAGGATAACTACAATGAGAACTCTTCAGTTAGTTACACGTACTGTGTCAAAGAACCTTAGCTTCCTTGCTTACTTTTTTCTCATGGGTTGAAAGAATATTCCTGTTTTATAGGTGAAGTTCAATAAGTATTCCATGCTGGTAGTGAGCACATTTATATAATTTGCATGAATACTAATAAATTTCCAGCAGTATAATTTATGTCAGTTGGGAGATACAGTACATATTTAATTTTCATAGATAGTGCCAAAATTTCCTCCAAATAGTTGGCTCCAATAGTGAAACTGTGTATTCCACACTTTCTCACAAGCACTGAATATCATCAAACATTTGCAAGCTTCTGTATCTATCTGATACAAAATAAAATAACAAAAGTAATACCTAATTTTCATTTGCATTTCTTAAATTAGAAATGAGAAGGAAATATTTTCTAAAGTTTACTGAGCATTTTTAATCATTTTTTTATTCAGCTTGTCTGTTTCTCTGGCAAACAGCTTTTCTTGTTACTTTTTATGAACCTATTGTAAATTAAAGAAATTAGCTCTTTGTCAGTCTTTTCACTGGTGAGTTTTTTTTCCTTGAATCTCATTTCAACATTTATGTTTTATCCTCCACACAGAGCATAGTATATAAATTCTATTTCTTTCTACTACAGATTTTATTTGTGTGAAACACATATTAATTTTCATGGCAAATAATCTTATAGGCGCTTAGGACACTTCACTGAACAAAAGAAAGATGTACATCCCTCTGCAAAAATATTTATTATATTAACAATTATATGTGTTGATATCAGGCATAACATGGGAAATCCAGCTGAATTTTCCCCCTCAATTGGATAGCTGTCTTTCCAAAAAATCTGCTAAATTATTCCCATTAATTATAAAAAATTTTTATAAGTTAAACATATTTTAACCATAAATTAAATATATTTGGATCATTTTTTAGCTCCCTGTTTTGTCTCACAATTCAGTGATACAAAATCTGGTAAATTCAAAATGTGTTTCAATGTATAGTGGTAGCAGACTTCCATAATTGTGAATTTTATTTTCTAAGATTTTCTTGTTTACATTAGTATTCATTGTCTAAATAAACCTCAGTATTACTATGTTTTATTCCCCTCAAACATACAAATGTTAATTTACTATTTTTGTTATTATTCAGTTTATGGGTAAATTTATTTTGAGAGAGTTATCTTTTGTTTCTGACTGCCTTTCTAATAAAAACAGATTATAACTTTTTGGTTATTCAAAGGTAGTATTTTTCTCGTTAATATTTTAAAGTTTTATTCAAATATGTATTAAACATACCTAGGCATGATTAATTCTTAATTAAATTAATTATGTTAAATTAATTTTTAAACATTTTATTTTATTATAAATGATGTTATTCTCCCTCTATATTTTTCCTGCTTATTCTGTATTTATGTAGGAAAAGCATCAACTTTTGTATTTCACAAAAGAAAAGGTGTTAGTTTCTTAGGGCTACTGTAGCAAATTAGCAGAAACTGGTGGTTTAAAACAACAGAAATTTATCACTCTTAATTCTGGAGTATAGAGTTAGAAATGATGATATCAGTAGGGTTACTTCCTTGTGAAAGCTCTAAGGCAGAATCTGTACCTTGCCTCTCTTCTAGTTTCTGGTGGTCTCTGGCAATCCTTGCCTTGTAGCTGTACAACTCTAAGCTCTGATTATGTTTTTTGTTTTTTTAAAGACTTTTATTTATTTTCAGACAGAGGGGAAGGGAGGGAGAAAGAGAGGGAGAGAAACATCAATATGTAGTTGCCTCTCACATGCCCCCTACTGGAGACCTCGCCCTCAACCCAGGCATATGCCCTGTCTGGGGAATCGAACTGGCAACCCTTTGGTTCACAGGTTGAAGCTCAACCCACTGAGCTACATCAGCCAGGACAAAACATTATGTTATAATATCACCTTCTCTCTGCATCTTCACATGATCAACTTGTATACAAAAACAGCAGTTATAATATTTATGGCCCATCCAGATTCACAATGATTCATTTTAACTCATTATACCTGAAAAGCCATTATGTTAAATAATGTCACATTCTGAGTTTCCAGATGAGCCTGAGTTTTGGAGGGAGCCCTATTTAACCTCGTACACCAGGTATTTTATTAAAGTTTCTCCTTATTTCTTACAGTTTTTCAGTTTCTTTTCTTGGGTTTTCTGGACATATGACATTTAAGAAAATATGGTAAATTCACTAACTAAATTCTAATATTTATTTCCATTCCTTCATGAGTAGAGCTTGAAGATAGTAAAACATGGGTAGGAATAGCAAACGTCGACGTCTAGTTCTTACTTTAATTGAAGCTTCATCACAAAGAAATCGACTAGTGGGGAGAAGTTGTTCTGATTTTATAACCAAACTTTCTAACCAAGCTTTCTCGCAGTTGTAATAAAATTCTTAATATAGCATACCATGCCTAATGGGGCACTAATTTGCTTCTCTGGCATT
The DNA here is from genome assembly GCA_004026545.1 of Mormoops blainvillei. NCBI lineage: Eukaryota > Metazoa > Chordata > Mammalia > Chiroptera > Mormoopidae > Mormoops > Mormoops blainvillei. The sequence goes on from PVJD01010314.1 coordinate 36,405, forward strand.
TTCTCACCTTGCTCTCCCCATCAGCCTTTGAATTCCATCTACAGTTTTCATTCAGTTCCTTAAATGGTTACTACATATTACATGCACATACAGCATGGTCCTCACTTATTGTAGGCTCTTCTTCCTTCCCGCCCATTTCATGATACTCTTTGACTACCTAACACACCAGATTTGATTTCCATTAACACTTCATCAAAAAGACATCCCTGACTTTTCAAACTAAGATATATTCTCTATTGTGCACTTGTGTACTATTACCATACATATTTAAAAATAGACTTTATATAAAGAACTTACACAACTCAATACCAAGAAGACAAATAATCCAGTTAAAAAATGGACAAAGGTCCTGAATAGACCATTATCCAAGGTCCTGAATAGATGGCTGGCCCACAGAAAGATGAAAAAGTGCTCAGCATCACTAGCCATCAGAGAGATGCAAATTAAAACCACAATAAGGTATCACCTCACACCTGTCAGAATGGCTATCATTAATAAATCAACAAATAACAAGTGCTGGTGAGCATATAGACAAAAGGGACCCCTAGTGCACTGTTGGTGGGAATGCGGACTGGTGCAACCACTGTGGAAAACAGTATGGAATTTCCTCAAAAAACTAAAAATGAAACTGCCTTTTGACTCAGTGATTCCACTGATGGGAATATACCAAGAGAATCCCAAAACACCACTTCAAAAGAAATTATGCACCCTCATGTTCATAGGAGCACTATTTATAATAGCCAAGATGTGGAAACAACCTAAGAGCCCAACAGTAAATGAGTGGCTCAAAAAATTGTGATACATTTACTCAATGGAATACCTTGCAGCAGAAAGAAAGAAGGAGCTACTACCTTTTGCAACAACATGGATGGAACTGGAGGCTATTATGCTAAGTGAAATAAGCCAGTCAGTGAAAGACAAATACCATATGATCTCACTGATAATAGGAAACTCAAAAACAAAAAAACTAATGAGCCAAAGGGAACCAGAGGCATAGAATCATGGAACAGCCTGACAGCTCTAAGAGGAGAAGTGGGCAGTGGGGACTGATAGAAGGAAGGTGAAGGGATTAGTCAACAACCATATACGATGGACCCATGGACAGGGACAATGGGAAGGGGGCTGATTATGGAAGTGGGGGTGGGACTGGGGGGAGCTGGGCAAAGGAGGAATAAGTGAGACAACTGTAATAGCATAAACAATAAAATATTTTTTAAAAAGAAAATCAAATTTTAGAAAAAGATATACCCATCTAATACAAACCAACAATAAATATTATGGTTGAAAAAAGTAGACTTTATTGTGACATAATATACATTCCATAAAATTTACTCATTAGCATACAATTCTGAGTTTTGACAGATTTACTTATACCTGTATAACAACCAATGGATCAACATATAGAATAAGTCCATCACACTAGAAAACTTCCTTCTGCTTCTTTTTAGTGAATGCCACCTCCCCTTCCCCAGAATACTATAAGTTTGCATGAGGGTTCTGTAGATTAGAACTTTCTTTTCTACAAGTTTATACATATAGTCCCTATTTTATGTCTTGCTTCTTTAATATTTCCTGTAATTTATTTGTGTTGCTCTGTGTATCAACTATCTGTTCATTACCGATGCTGAGAAATGTCTCATTTTATTGATATGCCACAAATTCTTTTATTCATTTACCAAGTGGGGGGACATTTATGGTGCTTCTAATTTTTGTATGTTATAAAAATTGTTGTCAAAATATTCATGCCTAAATCTTTGTGTGGATATAAGTTTTCATTTCTCTTGAAAAAAATTAAAATTAATGGGTCATATGTGATATCTTTCAAAATATAAGAAAATACCAAACTGTTTTATAAAATTATTGCACTATTTTACATTCCTACAAGCAATATATTACAGGTACAGATAATACTGTATACTTTTTGATCATAGAAATTAGCACAATCTATAATGATATATTTGCATGCATAAGTTTTATTTAACCTAGCACAGTCCCACATATGTCATAGCTTATAATATTTGCTAACATAGAATCAATTGAATCTAAAAATTGACTTTGAAGTTGACATGAGAATGTTTCCAAGATTGAAAAATAATAATAACATAATCTCTTAAATTTGATATTTTACACAGCTAGTAACTGAAAAAGCCAGGTCTTGACTAAACTGCATTTCTAAGCCCAATTTCTGGCCTCCAATGTTAATTTAAGGACACTTGGCTGTCTATTTAGTGTATAGAGTACTGTTTGTGCAGTAAACCACTCATTTTCTTTTGGTTATAACATATACTTCCAAATATAAAGATAACCGTAACCAACAAAGATGTTGATTTCAAAATTGGAAAATTATATGAATATTTCCAAAATACTAACTTAATCCATGAGACTGCCAGCTACAGGATATTAAAATGTTTATAATTATGTAATTTTTATGTAATTTAATACTAGGAATAGTATTAAATTCACTAATGAAACTACTACTTTATAACAGAATATGAGATGTGTATGTAAAACCCCTAAATAATGATTTTGGAACCATCATAAACTAAAGCTTCTGTAGTTTAACTGCTTTTTTTGACATATTGGTTTTCTTAGGGGAAAAAAGAGCAAATGTTTATTGAATAAAACTGTGCTTTACATGATGTTTTTTATACCCATGGCAACACCAAACAATTCAAGAAGTGACTTACTGAATAAAAATAACCATGATTATCTGTTTAGCCACAAGACAGAAACAGCATTAGGCATTTAAAAAAATGTGTCTGAAGAGATGAAGCACTCTAAGAATTCTTAAATCATTAATAATGCTATCAGGGGCTACTTTATTAAGTGTGGCATGGCATGGGTATTACTCACATTACTTGTTTATGCACCCATGAGATGTTAAACATTTGCCTAGAGAGTCATTGTAAACTATCATCAATTTTCTGACATATTTAAGGCCAGTTCTTAAAATAATGCAAAATTTTTATGTCCCTTTATTTTGAAATCTCTAATAGACATGAATTCATAGTTTTATGTGAACTCCAAAAACGAAAATAGAACTCCAAAAGAATGCCAACATTCTTTGTAATTTGGCATGCATGCCTGTAATATTTGCTGCCTTTCTAATTAGTGACTTTGAAGAGAAGTTATCTTCATAATTTTACACTATTAGTGCAAAGAATATTTAGTAATCTAAATGTTTTTAATATACATTTTAAAGAGATGATCCTGCTTACAACAATGACATAATTTGACAGGTTATATACCATTAAATTCACAAAATATTAAGCAGTGATAGTTAATCAGTAACCCATGGGTTTTATATATTATTCAAACAAATTACATATACATTATTTAAATAGCACAGTCTATGCCTATAAAGAGAAATATGAAAATTTGTGTACTTATTATTTTTAAAATTTACTGTCTCCCTCATGAAGAATGTCCTTCTTAGGAATGGAATATCAGATGCAAAACAACCATTGGGTAAAATGTGAACACCTTATTTTCTGAATAGTAAATTTATACACAAACTTTGTGGGATATTGTAAATCCAAGTTTAAAAGTTGCAAAAAGTTCAAGCAGGTTTTTATCTTCATGTAATTTTTTATATTATCAGAAGCATCAAAGAGACTTTTTCATTTGAAGATGTATTTTTTTTAATCCTCACCCAAGGACATGTTCATTGATTTTAGAGGGAGAGTAAGGGAGAGGGAGAGAGAGAGAGAGAGAAACTTCGATGTGAGAGAGAAACATCAATTGGTTGCCTCCAATACACACCTTGACCGAAGATGAAACCCATAATCCTGGCATATGCCCTACAAGGAGTTGAACCTGCAACTTTTTGGTGTATGAGATGATGCTGCAACCAACTGAGCTACTCCACAAGGGCTAATATATTTTTTATGCCTTGCTAATTTACTGTCTTCAGCAAGTACAAAAGAAAAATATTTTGTAGCTATAGAATAGTTAAGAAAATAGACAAGGGTAAGTTAACAGGACTAAGGCATATAGGAGATATAAAAGGAATTCGTTTGGTGAAAAAGAGAGGGAAGTAACCAATTTCAAAATAGTAGTGACAATGGTAGTTATACAGTTTTCCAGTGAAATTCCAATAACCTACACATTTAATATGAGTCTTGTTTTATAAAGATGTATGTGTACAGAGACACATTACATCATGATAGAGTTTCATTTAACTGTGTATTTTTAAAATCAATAAGCTAACTCTCTCGGGAGTCTTCTACAATGTTGTTATATGATATTATGTCTGTTGTTTTCAGATAATATTATTGAGGTTAGATGTAAACCAGCTTTTCAAATATGAAACCAGTTTTTACATCTTTTAGTAGAGGAAAAATCAATTTAATAGCCCACATTTATTCTTTTTAAAACAAATTCTAAGGTTGTGTTGGAAGTTTTAGCACTTAATAGCAATTCTTTTCTGGATAAGATCTTTCTGATAACTTTTTAGGAGACATATACTAATAAACTATAGAATGTGGTCATATTTTACATCTAATGCAATGGTTTATCAGCAAATACTTAACAGCTTTTGGATCAGGATGGGAGGGAAACATTTATGATCCAGGAGAAACAATGAAGTCAAATGAGGCAAGATTCTTGAGGGTAGATATTTTTGTATGAATCAAATGGCTGGTAAAAGAACATACCAAGTAAATTCTGTTGGCTGAACAGTGATGAGACTGATATATTAAACCAAAATAGACTCACATAACTGTTACTAATTTTAAATCTCAGATATTTTCTCTGTTTGCAAGATTATTTCTTATATTATGGCATATTTCTCTCATTTCTTCATTTACTTAACTATGTAATTGCACTAGAAATTATTCCCATTTGCAGTTCAATGAATATGTCCTTTGTATTACATACCCTTAAGCCATATTAAATTCCTAAGTATATGGATTTTTCTATTTTTTTATGTTGTTTCCTAGCAGCATGAACTATATGCTTAAATGAGCACACTTGTAATAAATATTGCTTGATTATAAATACCAGCATCTGGCTTTTAGAAAGAATAGAAAAATCACCTCAAAGGTTCAAGCTCTGCTGTCAAACATAAGAAATTAATCATTTTTGGTTATGGCATCCCACCTTTTCTTTTCCATAACAGCTAATTTTCCTAGAGCTCTGAAATTATTTCAATTCGGTGGTAAGAATTAATTTAAATTCTACTACACCTCTTGTAGTATACATGAGGACATCACAAAGACATGTTTCAATCTAGCTACAGAAAAAGACTACATAAAAATATAACTTAATCAGAGATTTCTTTACTTCTCACCTCAATTTCTCTGAGCTTTCTTATATATCACTAACAAATGAGAATTCTTAAAGCTCCAATCACAACAACTCTTTGCTCAAAGATCTTCGAGGTTTATTTTGAATGCAAATCCAATTGAGTATGAGTATCTCCAGTGAGAATTAATACCTTCAATAATATGATCTAACATATTTCCTATTGAATTTCCTTCTCTTTCATATACACAGTTATGATATAGATAAACTAGGATTTCCTTATTTTTCCAAAGTTCTCAGTAAAATTTTCCTTCTCTGCTTAGCACTTAGGTTTCTCCCTCTCTCTCTCTCTCTCTCTTTATTTTACTATATGCCTTCTATCACTTACTCTAAAAGCGTTAGCTAATCATTCAAAGCTCTTCAAAAACATGTTTTTTTGCTTTTTGTTCTTGAAGTCTCCACTTTCTCAAAACGAATATACTGGTTCTTTAATTTAACCTCCAATACCACTTTTCTTATAACCATATTTTTCTTTTTGTAAAGTGATTTTATTAGTCATACTAGGTTGCATTCTTTTTTCTAGAGCATGAGATCAGAATATTGTTTTGTTCTTGAATTAATCAATTAATAAGGTGAAAGTATCAAATTAAAGTTCCACTCAGTAAGAAACATGGTTACTAAAAGTAAAGCAACATTTCTTCAAGACAAAATTGTCATACAAAAAGTAAGTTCTCACATGGTTCTTCGACAACATTAGATACATAATTGCTAGAAAGTTTGGAGAAAGTATGTTTCAGTCAGTTAAAAACCAATGATATAAAATTGTGAAGAAGAAAAACAAAAGGCATGTTTGTGTGACAATAAAAACATTGCTTCTATTCAAATGGAGGGGAAGAAATTGGTAGTTATCAAATATTTGTTGGGTAGGTGTCATGTTTGTTATATAGTTGAGCTGAATTTAATTGTCTTCTGAATCAAAAGACTTGCATAGGATGGAATAAAGATGTAAAATTGCCAGGCCAGAAAATTTGATTTGCAGGAGAGTCACTATTGTGATATGCTCTTTTAAGAAGAATTAACTGATGGGTACAATGATATTGTTTTTCTTTTTTCATATAAAATAAGTGTGGAGACAAGAGTGTTTACAAGAATTGTGAAGGGTTGAGTCTTATTCTTTAAGCCTGCTCCACATTCTTTAGATTCCAAATCATCATCCATCATGGCTGTCAGAACTCTGATTACCATGTGTATATTACAGCCAACACCAAGGAAGGGAAAAACAAAGCAGGGGATGATCTTTCCTTTGGAAAACAATGTCTGAGAAATACCTTAAGGCATTTCAGATTAAACCCAATTGGCTATGTCCAATGAGATAATAAGAGCTACTTCCACTTCCAATTAAAATGAAATTAAGGCACGTTTTTACTCTAGGTTGCCATATGCCTAACTAAAATTAAGGAATTTTCTTACTATGAAAAGAAAGAGCATATATTATGTTATACCTTGCAAGTTGTCAGAAAAAGCCATTGGATTTTATAAGAAGATATCTTTTGAGATCTTTGTGGGTACATTTTTGTTAAATAATAAGAAAAATTGTGGAAATACTAGGGAGGGTATAGTTGGGAAAATGAGATATTGCATTTTTAATCATCAAAGATATTTGCCTATGAAAGAGAAGAAAACTAGAAGAGTTTTTAGGAGTACCTCAAGGTTAAGGGAAGGAAAGAGAACTTCGCCTATTTGAATCAAGAGTGATGAGACATGGGATGCAGTTGGGAACTTGGCGTGGGAGAAAATCTGAGAAACACCTCCTGAACTTGTTTGAAAAGACATACGTACAGACTACAGCAGGTTCAAAAGGAGAAGGATGATAACTTGATAGTTTCTATCAGATAGTCAGGACCTTTTCAGTTTAACAGAAACACAAGTCATGGATAATAAGTAAGGGGAAAGGGAAGTAGAATAGTTCAGAAGGTAAATGGGTAATGTTTGAAATAATAGGTACAGGGATTTCTGAAGTAGCTCCCTAACTAAAATCAAATATAGGGGCATGCTTCTAAAGTAGCCCTGGCTCTTCTGGGTAAGAATTGTTTTATCTTTGAAGCAAATCTCCTATAACCTTTGAAGAAAACTCCTACATCCATTAAGAGAGTGCTTTATCAAAGACTTTACCTGACTAGGGTTGCCTGGATATTGCACCACTTAAGGAAATAAGTTCTCTTACTACGCATTATAAAGACGTATAGTTTACAAAACTGCAATCGATGTCACACAGGTGCTGTTATTGTTAAATTATGGATTGCTCAAAAAAAAATTCTCTTCTTCAAAATCTTGTTGTCAGAGACAAATTCTTAGCTGGTTTTGGGATGTAATGTTGGCTTCCCAAGCAGAAAGTTAGTTTCATAAAGTGCTAGAAATTCATCACTAGCTTTTTCAGTGAAACTATAAATGATAGCTGTAGTGTGTCTTGGGAAAACAAACACAGGCTCAAAACTTTATTAAACTTTTTTTTTCTTGAATTGCTGTGTAAGTCACCTATAGACTAAGCCTGATAACTTATGTTTTATCCTTAGTACAGAAGGAGGAAGGTAATAGATTAGCCTGAGTGGGTATCTCTCAAAAATTATCAACACAAAATACATTCCAGTTACTGTGAGAAAGCTTTTAAAAATATAGTTAACAGTTTTCTGATTGAATTAATTTTAAATGAGGTTAAAGGTCCAGTTTTGAAAGAACATGTTTTTCCAATTTTTGTGTTATCTGATCACTCTCTAATTGTTTATGAAACAGCAATCTGATCTATTATAATGTGTATCATTCTGTAGATATTAATACAAGTATCCCCTTTACATAATCTACCCTACACGGGGTGAGTACAGATGCTCCTTAACTTACTACAAGGTCATGTCTTGATACACCCAGTGTAAGATGAAAATACATTTAAGCCCCTAACCTGCCAAACACCATAGCTTATCTACCCTACCTGAATCATGCTCAGAACACTTATATCTGCTTACATCTCATTGCTGTTGCTGCCCCACATTACGAAGAAGTATCATATCCATTATTACTAGCCTCAGAAAAGATCAAAATCCAAAATTCAAATTTTAGTTTCCACTGAGTTATATATCACTTTTGCACTATCCTGAAGTCAAAAAAGTCATAAGTCAAAGTATCATAAGTTAAGGACTGTCTGTATATTGTTTAAGCAAAAAACATGTTTTATTTTATAATTGGTCAAAATACCTGAGAAATAGTACTTCAGTTTTGAAAGGTATATGAGTGAATAAATCACTTTCTCTACTTAAAAATCAAGTTATCACCAGACTGTCTTATTTTTCTGATTCAAAGCTTACCATTACATTAAAAAAATAAATAAATAACACAGGGACAGAGTGTGTAAAAGGGATGGAAGAGAAGGAAAAAGGGGGACGCAATTATAATTACAAAACTCCAAGCAATACAACTTGTATTTGTAGTTTATCTTTCCACTTATCCACTCCCACTGACATATGAAACCACTAGGAAAAAGAAAAAAAAAGTCCCTTGGTCCCCTCAGTACAGTTTTCTTTTAAATGTGATGAAATTACATTCACTCTCTATATAAAGGGTAGGGAAAAATTAGGTTTACAGTTGTCCCTATGGAAAATAATATAATAATTAACAAATAATATAAGAATAAACTCTGTATTTCACATACTTACAACTGTGAACCTATTTTTACCACACCCTATTTTTTCCCCAAATCTCAGTAAATCCAATGAAAAGAACTCCATTTATTAAAGTAGATGGGAATAAATCTCTGGCTTTCTTAGGCTTCATACAAAAAGATGTAGTCAGCCCAATACATCATAAACCCATTGAAGGCTCATTTAGAGTGAATTTGGAGGAACTGACCTAGAGGAGGAAGGCAGCTAGCTGTGTGTGGAAGAGATTGGAATCAAGACTCATTTGAAATAGCAAGAGGAGGTGAAAGGAAATAACAGACTTTTGTTTGGAATGTGCTCTATGGTCTTTGAAGGGCCATTACTTTATTACAGAACTAGCTGTTCCATTTTCCAATCTCTTTGGTTGCTGAAGAGATTTATGTTAGAAAGCAGTTGAGGTACTCATGGTCAGTTTTTAGGTAGGCAGCAAAGTTTTGGCACGGCAATCACCAAGAACAAGACAATGATCAAGATAGTACTTATTTTATATTATTTTGGAACTCTGAAAAGAACTGGATTAGGATACATTACTGAATTAACAGTAAAATAACAATTTCAGAATGTATTGTTCCTTTATAGCAAATATCACATTGAATTGTAATCATTTACTTACATTTCTGTCTTATTTAGGCTTTCAGATCTTCAGGGAAAATTATGTATACTTTGCATTAATTATCCCCAATCTGATATAAAAAATTTGTCAAAAGTGTTGTGTAATAAACTAACCTAACTGTGTTTACCATGCTGTCTTTTACTCTTTCTTTTTTCCATATAGGCTTTCCCCCCTATAATTCACTGTTTTTAATCAAATTTTACATGTGCTAAATTTAACTATATATATTTTATTTTAGAGTAATTAACAGATATTTTATTAATATCTGTTTATTAATAGATATTTCATTATAGAGTAATTAACTACTATATAATGTATACAGCAGGGATAAAATAATGATAATGAATATAAAAGCTACTTAGGAAAAATAGTATACAAATGAGTCCAGCCAGGTCAATGCAGTGGCAGAGCGTGAATGGTCTTCAAATCCTTGAATGGTTGCATTACAGAGAAGCACAGAGTTTGTGCCTCTGGTCAAAAGACACTAAGCATGGAGTTTAGATCAATGTAATAGCTGTCCAAATACGGCATGGTTGTCTTTTAAAGTGTGAGATCCTGCCCCTAATAGGGTACAATAAGGACCAGATTTTTCACCTACAGGAATCTCCTCAAGAACATCCCTTCCTGAATGGGAGTTTGTTGATTCCCATGTCTGTTCCTCTTAGCTGTGACGGTCACTTCATCACTTGCCCAGCAGCTAGCCACTTCATGTTAATGTTTATGACCATATCTCTGACGCAGGTATTTAACAAGCTAATGACATTACTCAATATGCACTTTTGACAACTATTGTGTTAAGTTTAGGGGAATACAGAGACTAACAAAGAGACTTTATTAAAGATTCATTCATGGTTTAAAGAGTAGGGGAAAGGAAAAACATCACATTTTTTTTTATATGAGTACAATGTAAGTGAACTCAACGTATTGGTTTTCTCTTCTGAATAACTTGTCTGCCAAAAATGTAGTTGTTTTGTGAATTTAGATGGAAAATGTATATATCTGTTCTTTGCAAACCTCCTGCATTTTTCTGTTTTATTCTCACATAAGAAGACTCTTGTTAGATTCTTGTTGTAAGGGAGAATTTTTGACTAATTAGACTATCTGAGTATGCTGTATAAGAAATCAGAGTCTATTTCCATATAGAACCCACTTTCTATGCTACTAGAACTAGTTCTTGTAAGATTTCTCCACAACTGCAGGTGCCACACAGGGGTTTTTCCCCTTCAACCTATAAAACCTCCTTACTGCCTGTTGTGAAGCATCTTCTGTACTCCTTGGTTTCCAAACTTCACATAGGCTAATATTCCGTTGAATGATTAGTTTATATTTTGGAACATCGCCCAAGTGCCCAAGTTGGGTGCAAGAGCAAGTGGACTCAGCTTCCACCTACTTGGCCACCATCTTCTTCCACCAGGAGTTTTCATTGTAATTATAGAGATCACATTTTCTCATCTATAAAAAGAGGTACTTCAACTAATGCCCCCTAATCTCTTTTCTAGTCTACTCTTCTGTGATACCACAAATTTTAGTAAGCTAATTTTATGTTTCATTTACATGCTAAAAATATCATTTCAGAAAGATAACAACCTAGATAACTGTATTCTTTGGCTATTTAAAGTGTTCTTTTAAAGAGAGTAAAGATGAATGATGAAATCAACTAATATACATGCTATGTGTTAGTGAGTAGAGAAAGAAAATTCTGATTCTCAATTAAATATTAAAACGTTAGCATTTTCCTGGAAAACTTGATCACTTTCAAATATGGATTTTCTTCAGTTCCTTTGCATATCTTTTATAAAGTTTGCTAATGTATGATTGAAAGATTCATCACCATTGCTCACTGGATATCACAAGGTCTACTCTCCCTTACCTGAGTATTTTGAGACCCCTCTTCCCCTAATGGTCAGAAGGGAACTCTTGAAGGGAGATCGGATTTATAACAAAGTATTAGAAAGTCTATTAATGTCTTTGTATTAAGTATCTTGAGTGTGACCACCATCCAACATCCAGTTTCTGAACTCTCTCTCTTCCTTCTTGAGCTGCAGATGTTGATAAATGAACAAAGGGTGGTATAAAAATCTAGATTTGTGATCCTACTGACCAATATATACTCCAAATGTTTATTATTTTACTTTTGCATATAAAGACAAGTGGATTGGGCCAGGTAATAAACTTCATTCAATGAGAGTGAAGATAATACAGAGACATGTTGCAAATTACTGTCTTATTCATAACTTTTGGCTTCAAATTTTTTGTGGTTCGTCAGCGTATTAATTCTCCCCACATACGTTATGAAATCATGGATGATTTTCTTCAAAGCCTGGATAAAATATATTATCATTTTTGTGTTTTTCAGGTCCCACATTCTATATCCATCCTAATTAAATAGGTGTTCTCAAATTCTTCATTTATTTTGGGAAGATAATTTCAATGTTTAAAAGGGAAACATTTTGATCACCATGATGTTTTAGTTGTAAACCTTCAGAAAAAAAATAAATAAAGTGCTAGAATATCTTCAATCCTGACAATTTTGAAAACTTGCTAAGAAAGAAAGTCAAAAAGATAGGCTGGCTTTGATTTCTAAAAACCTTGTTTAGTGTTTTTCACAAGCTCTTCTATTGAGACACTACAAATAAATTCAAAAGCAGTTATATTGCCAGTACTCTCTGACTTACTAAATCAAGAAAAAAATTAACATCTGCCAATCAGAGACAAATGATATATATATAAATATATATATATAATGTAAATTTATTATGTAAAACACATATAAGTATAAATACATATAAAAAATTTTTACAGGTTTGGAACTTGTGTTTTTTTTGACAGAAAATAAGTTAAAAGAGTTGTTAATGTCAGACTGAAAGTATTAAAATCTTATTTAATTTGGTTCTTTCTCAATGACTTAACATACTCTAGTCATATTTCTCCTAAATCATTTTTTGTCCCAAATTCACATTAATCTATTATCACATAAAGGCAGTCTTATGATTACTTTTTATTATTTTTATAGTATCATTAATAATGAGAACGTTATATATTAATATTATCCTCAAAGTTAAAGCTTACATAGGTTTTGGAAACACATAGCAATATATTATACATTGTTTATGCTACAACCTCCTCATTTATTTAATATGCTATTATATAGCAATCTAATAGAGAATGAGGGAGTGTTTATATTTGTGTGGGCTTACTAAAAGCATGGAAAGGTCTATAATGGATAAGGATATGTGTTTATAATTGTGCTATACTTACACCGGGTTATTGATTAAAGTGAAATCAAGAAGTGACAGTAATCTATTACATAATACATTTCCCAGAATAAAAAAAGACGAGTAAATTAGTCTTCCTAACCTAGTAAATTCAGGCAAGATTGATTTCATCTAAAATTTTCAGCGGCAAGATTTTTCATAGAGGCTCAATTACAATATTGTCATTTTTTTGTATTGCATATTGTATTTACAAAGTGAATATTATGAATATTTCAAATGAAACATAAGCAGTAATATAATTTATATGCAACATTATATTTTACTTGCAAAGCTCTCAGACACTTTCACTATGGTTATGAAAAATACCTGAGGAATATCCTTTGTTTTATTCAAAGTTTATGATAAAAATGAATGATGTTTATCTGATTATATTTTTGTGCTAAGATAAATATTAAACCAAAATTTTTATTCAATAAAGAATCGGACGTAAGAAAACTCTAATTCTTATACTAAACTGCCTGTAAAAGTACAAAATGTTGAGTTCAGATCAAAATATGTATTTTAAAGTACATTTTTGGCGTCTATTTATTTATTTTAATCTTTAGTTCTAAAAAGCAGTCAGAACCATTTAACATGCTTCCCTTAATTGAACTCTGTTTTATAGTGGGTATGAAGAAAATGAGAATGAAAACCAGGATGAAATAACAATGACATTAATCTTAATAGTTTCATAAAGGCTGTATCTTCCTCAGAAAAGTCAAATGCAAAGTATTTCTGTTAAAGATAGAGGAAAAAACACACAAACATAATCCTTCAATTTAATTCAATAAATCTCAGTTTTCCAGTTGGACTTGTTGGTGAGGTGTTCTGAATTCACAATCTAGTATGATGACATGTACTTATCAACAAGTCACATAAAATTAAATGTATACTGTGAGAAAGAGATGGAATGAAGAAGTGTACTGTGCTCTAAGATTGTAAATTAGAAAAAAACTGCTGCATTTAAGGAGACTAGGGAAGATTTCTTCAAATGTATGATGATTGTCCAAGAGAGGTAGCTAGGGATTAGACCACTTTCTCCTGTCTATATATTACACACATGCGCGCACGTGTGTGTGTGTGTGTGTGTGTAGATAGAGAGAGATGTATGTAATTGACTATATATATATATATATATATATATATATATAAAAAATCTGGATTCACCTCTCATCTCTTCAGGGATGTCGCTTTATTCATTATAAGATTTGCCAATATACTTTGCACCTCCTCCAATAATGCAGCATATAAATATGTCCAAGTCTCTCTCGTATTAAAACTCTTCAGAATTGAACAGCTAAGTAAATGGATGGCAAATAGTGAAATTCAAGTTTCTCACCGTTAGAGTAGGAGGTTAAAAATAAGCAAGGATAGAAGGATAGAAAGAGCCACTCGCTAATATATTCAAGTGGGAGAAATCAGTGCAACTCATTTTTATTTAGTTTAATATATTACACATGGTTACATGTAGAAATATTTATAAATGTGTATATATACACGTGATATAGTAGGCAGTTAGACAGACATAAGCAGGGTAGAAATGACAAACCTGCTACAGAAGTTCACCAGGGCAGGAAGACCTGGGGACCTAGCGAAGGATCATTATAAGATGGAATCTGGCCCCCCGAGTTAGCTTTCCTCCTCTCGCTTATCACTGGTTATGAGGTTTAGACCCCCCGACATTTCACATTGCTGGTCATGGTCTTTAGGTATTCATCTGACTTCTTTCCCCTGCCATGACACTAGCCGTGTGGCAGAGCCTGTTAGATGAGGAACGAGAAGACCGGAGAACAGCTCGATATGACTCCCATACAGCTCGTGCACAGCCACTCCCTTAAGCATCGAGCCCTAGAAATAACATCCAGGCCTCAGCTGTGTCAGCTCCAGACCCAGAAAGCGGCGAGGCCAGGTGGAAGGGTCAATGCCATGGCTGACATCAAGATCAGCTGTGATGACTAATGACCCTCTACCCTGGCACCGATCAATCAGTAAAGACCAGTACCCCGAGAAGGACACACCTGGAAAGGTCATAAATATTCTATTGAGATTTTTCCCTGAAATCTCCCATACTTATATTGTTTATGCCCCAATATTAGATTATACTTCATCTCTGAGCTTGTCATTTTTGTGAGTCAATAAATTTATTTTCTTTTGGAAAATTTATCTTGGGCATATGCCTATAAAGAGTTTCAACTAAAACAAAGAAAATTGTAATTGAGCAAGAGAATTTTAATTTATTATTTGAAACTGATTTCCTCAAAAATCAGTCATTTTCATATTAATAAAGCGTGGGTATTTTTTTTCTGATTTCTTTCTTCACCTCTCTTTTCTCTGCTTTCGTACTTCCCACATTGATATTTTTTTTTCAGTGAAGAACAGTTGATTTTCTCTTTTCCTGTGTTTATATTTCATCTTCCACTGCAGGAAGGTTAATGAGTTATTTTTCTGAACAAAAACAGCTACCTACAAGGAATTATGGTGACTATGGCTAAAATACTGCATATTTTACTGCATATTCTGACTACAGTAATTGTCGATTTACTTGGTTATATCCACTGATAAACTGTAAGCTTCTTTAGAGCAGAGATCATTATGTATCTGAGTTTTAGTTTAAATCCAGAACATACCATATTGCCTGATAATTAAAGAATACTTGTCTGGTTATGCATTATTTGTTTAGTAAAGCTTTATCTGAATACACTTGTTTTTGCTGTGATGCTGCTGTTGTATTTCTGTAAAATAAAATAATCTTTTTTCTTCTTTTATGAAATAAAATATTCAGGCTAAAATTTTCTGTGACTCTTATGACTCTAAAATCTATGAATCTAAAAGCCTTTCAGGCAGCTTCTATTCCTTCAGCTTCAATTTAGTGACAACGGTTTTATGCGAGCCAAAATATTTTATTGCCCTGTATTCACCATTGTACTGACAATGCAAACAAACAAACAAAACAAAACGAAACAAACAAAAAAACCCCAGAAACAGGAGATTCCAGGAGTATTCTTAGAACAGCTTATGCAGTGCTATTTGCTCGTTAGCTATAATCCTTCCAGAGCCAACAGGGAAAAGGGAAACATAATCAATGCCCTGCCTCATAGTTTCCAAAGAAGTAAAAAAAAGTTAAAGAGGAAAATCATAATTCTACTGATATTGACATCAGTCAGTTTTATTCAATGCCTCCTCTGGAAGGTGGGTAGAAAGCCATGGGGTAATTGATGAATATTTCTTGTTTCCATTCATAGACAATTTTTAAAATATAACAGCACAAAGGATAGTAATATATTTGATTTCACAAATGCATTTTTTAAAGCATGGGTTTTTTTAAATCCTTGTCTTTCTTTCTTTTTTTTTTTTCCTATAAAATGGGAACAAGAACTGTACCTTCTAGTTTTGCTGGGAGTAGTAAATGAGGTAACACAATAAAGTACTTAGAGTGAGGCTTGGTTAATAGTTCAAGTTTAATACATTTTAGCTGTTATCTAATATGGAAGAGAATACTTACCTAGACTTCTGATGATCTAACTTAATACCAGAGCAAGTTTTTAAAATGCTGGAAGAGTACTTACAAGATCTAGAAAGAATTTCTTTATTATACTGATTGTTAAATTTCAGTGTTTTTAATGTGCTAATGTGCTGTCGAGGAGATAAAATAATTTTTGTTCTAACCATCTAGGTTCTTGGCTGAGATGGTAATAAAAAAACAGATTAACAGGAGAAAAACCAAACATGTTTAATAACATGCATATCTCATGCACTCGCATACATGGGAGTTGTCCAGAAAAACTGAGCAACAGCCTGAAATGGCTCAAGCCACCACAATAAATAAAAGCTCAAGCTAAAGGTAAAAGATGCTGGTGGTGGAGAGAAGGCAATTTATAGGAGGTTACCAGTAAAATTACAGTAAACAAGGGTAAGGTTGCTAATAAGAATTTAAGTCATTGACTTATCTATTCATATGTTTCTAGAGATTTAGAATCATTCTTCTCTTTCTAGTATAGAGAGGGAGATACCATTGCACATTGAGTTTCTCTTATAAGTATAAATAGCTCTTAAGAAAGGGTAACTTTGTTTTAAGAGCTTTTCTTGTCTGCTGTTTAAAAAAAAATCAGCCTAAAATAACTCATACCACAGAGGCATATTTTGGGAGGGTCTATATTGTGGTCCCCCTCAGTTTCTATAGGTCTTCTAGATAAGCTATGGTATATATATGAACAGATTTACTACCTGTGTTTGTTTAAAACCCATTTTATTCAGGGCATCTAAGAGGGTAGGTTGCCTTAAAATACATTCTGGACATTCTCATTAGAGGAATGGATGGACACGATATCTTTCATAAATCCACCAGAGGTCTTGTTTTCCTCAGCCAATTTTTAAAAATTGAATGACACTAAATTCAAGATCACACCTCACTGAAACAATTAGAGTTGCCATAGCCCATCTACAATTGGCCACATAATGAGGTACTTTCTTAATCAGTACATTTTTAGGTAGGGTTATCATTCTTTTGTGAAAAATAAGGGATCAAGTAAGCTGCCACTCCTCATATAAAAAAGAAACCTGAACTAGTATCCATAACGGGGCTAGAATTTGTCTCATAATATAACATATTTTATTTCATTAAGGGAAAAAATTATAAACGGCAATATATCCACATCAAAAAGAAAATTAGAGAGCTCAGAAGACCAAGATATGAGGTAACATTAGTTGTGGAAGGTAAAAAAATTGATTAAAAAAATAATAAAAACGTTGAGTAAGTTTTAGGGATTCCCTACGTGACCTAGATTATAAAACTGGCCAAAACATCTTAATACTTTCCTTTTACCCTAGTTTATATAAATTTTGGGTACCTTTGTGGTAGGTAGTTAAATAAACATGATTAGATCAAGGATGATGGGCCAAATACCAAAGGTCACCAGGACTGGAAGCCCTGGGTACCTAGCAATAGGCAAAACAGGGAAAACAAGGACCTCCCCCCCCCAGGGTAATCTTTCCTTCCCTACCAAAGTGTTGGTCATGTGGTTTAGACCCCTGGACCTTTTGTATTGCTGGTCACCTGGTTCAGACCCTCCCCTGACCTTCCCTTCCCTTACTGTGGCTAGTCATGCAGTAGACCCCTTGGAGGAGGACGAGGGGCCAAAGCATGGCCTCCTGCAAATTTCACGTGGGCCCTTGCATGACCACACTCCCTTAAGCATTAACCCTTAGGGATAACAGTTGGGCTTTACTTGTGTTTCAGCTCCAGGCTCAGAAAAGCAGCAAAACCAGATAAGTAATTCCATGGTTGACATCAGGATGAGCTGCATGGACTAACGACCCACCTGCTCCTTGCCCTGGTGCTGACCAATCAGTAGAGACAATAACTCTGAAAGGACACAACAGGAAATCTGATGAATATTCGACTGGGATCCTCCCCAGAGACCTCAAGATAAATACCATGCAGAAGAAGGGCCCAGTGCAGCTCTCTGTGGAGCACACCCTCGCCTTCCCCATTCCTTCCCCCAGGAGGATTTTCCTTGCCTCCTTCTTCCTCTAAGCTCCAAGGACCCTTTTTATGC
>PVJD01010315.1:0-54776 GCA_004026545.1 Mormoops blainvillei
CATGTCCACTGAAAGGTATATGCTGGGAAAATTGTTCAAAATACAACTTTACAACCTCATCTCCCCCAGTAGCTCCACTTACGTTCAACATTCTCCTACTTCCCTTTTGGAATCTCTGTGGTTCCTACTCACTGAGACCATAGGATTCTAGACTCTAGAATCAAGAGGGAAAGGAGAAAGGGTATACTTGGATCCAAGCCTCCCCATCTCACCTCTGATAGCTTCTCCCATTAATCTCCCATGTCCTATCCTGCTTAGACAGCCAAGCCTGAGAAACATGGACTTCCTGCTATTTCCTGAGTCGGACGACATTCTGATTGCCAAGTCTTGCCAACTCTAATGAAATGGCAGGTGGCATTCTCAGGAGCTTCAAAGGCAAGAGCCCCAAAGCCCCCATGTGTAGGAAATTCATTAATTACACAAGGTGCCTAATGGAATTTTACCCTACTTTCCCAAACATTTCTGAACACAGAGCCCAGCATCTATACAAGTCATTAAAATACATGTTTGCAATATAGAATAATTGTCCAAACACCCTACCTTTCCTTCTGTGGCTTTCCCCAGGTTGGTTCTGTATTTACTAAGTACCCACCTAGTGAGGAGTATTGTGCTTGGTACAAAGGGAGTGAAAGGATGGCAAGGCTCACCAGCCTGCCCTCTAGTTGCTTCTAGGAGACGACCGGGGAAGAATGCAAATGATACGAAAGGGAAGGGGCCAGAGAGACAAAAACAAAGAGCCACAGGGGATCAGAGCAGGGACAGATGGGTGGTAGGATCATCAGGAAAGCTTCAAGAAGGGGGACACTTGGATGGACCCCAAAGGGCAGAGCAAGTCTACCAGCCCTCAGTTGTGGGGGGAAAGAGACCCTGATAGTGTGAAGGGAACTTTTCACTTGGCATCAGCAAAATCTGAGATCAAATCCTAGTCATACCTCTCACTGGCTGAGCAATTTTGGCCAAGTTATTAACTTCTTTGTGCCTTTTTTTCATCTCTACAGTGACAATAATTCTAGCCTCACAAGGTGGCTACAAGGACCAAATTAGCTAACATTTGTAAAGAACCCTGTTGGGCACTCAAAAGCACTCCATGAATATTAATTTATTAATTCCGAACGTTGCATTAAGTCCTCTCAGCACTGACCCCACTTGGTCCTGCCTCTGATCTGTTCCCAGGCTAAGAAGACAGGGAGGTAGACAGGGGAGCAGGGTTCCTAGCCAAGCTCCTAGACCAAGCATAGTTCCCAAACAGAAAACAGTAAACAGCTTTCACTTGCTGTTACCTCAAAACCCTCCTCCCTGGAGCAGATATTATAGAGTTTAAAAGCAAACTGAAGTCAACATCCAGAACAGAAAAGGCATATACACATTCTCCTCTCTCTCTCTCTCTCTCTCTCTTTCTCCCCCCCCCCCGCACCCCACACCCCTTCTCTTTGTTGGAAAGGTTGCCATGGAGATGAAATGGAAACAGCAAAGACTCAGAGGAGCCACTGAAATGGCTATAATTAATTTAAAGCATTAGAAACAATTAAAATTGTATTAAAGCAAGTTCATTTGAACAAGGCATAAAACGAGTGAGCAGATCACATCAAGCATGAACAAAATAAAGCATTGCTTTGGGGCGTTGGAACCGGCATCTTCAAAGGAGGGAAATAAATTATTGCACAGTATTCACAAACAATAAAATATGTAACCCAATTTATCTAATGTTTCTGAAAACAAGACAGTTTTCCAATAATTCTGTTTCCTCTAGTACCTTCATGTCAGGTTAAAACACAAAATGAGAACAAAAAATTACTTCTTATCAAGTAAATGGACCCATGTTTCCTTGTCAGTCCTAGTGACCACAGATCACTCACCAACAGAGAAGGGGAGTGGGGGACCTGGCACTGCAGAACACCTGCGGTACACCAGCCACTTTCTGAGCACCTTGTGTCCTTTGCCTCTTTTACGACTCACACAGACTCCACAGGGAAGGTGTCAGTTGCCTGTCCTACCAACATGGGACTCAGAAAAATTTGTACTTACCCAGGGTCTCACAGCTCTTTGGTAGCCAAATAAGCACTTGAACACAGCCTGTTCTGTCCAGATTCCAAAGCCGATGCTCTTGTCACCATGTCACCCTGCTTCTGTTGGAAGAAATCGAAATGGGACATGGCACAATGGGCAACCCAGTGCCATTTTGGGGCACCTGCCATATGCAGTCTATGGTACACATTTTACAAACATCGTCTTGATTTGATCCTCTCGAGGACCCTCCATGTCAAAGAGAAGGAATCTATAGCACCTCACAAAGCTCAACTTGCCCAAGGTGACACAAGCGATAATGAATAAAACCAAGATTCACCCCAGACCTGTCTAACTCTTTAACACCCCTGCTCTGCGCATTTGCCCCCTCTACCTCAGCTCCTATAGCACTTGCTACTACCGCGTGTCATAACCTGCCTTAGATCAAACAGCATTTCACGGGGGAGAAGCTGGACATTTCATTTTTCCATTGAAACTACCGGGGAAGGCAGAGAAAACTTTCCAGAGGAGGCAAATTTCAAGGAGTTGGGCTTAGACAAGAAGTGGGGTTTGAACAGGCAGAGCCCCTATTTGTTCCTGAGACCAGAAGCGTCTAAAAGTTAGACCCGGGGTTGGACGGCTCCAGGACAAGGACTAGCACAGGGGTGTTTGCATGAGGTGGCCTGAACCGCAGAGGCTGTTTGGAGAAGCAGGCCCACTTGTCCAGGGAAGACAGGCCTGTGGCCAGGAGAGTGGTACGAGTGTCAAATCCAATGATGAGGTGAGGACGGAACTGGGGGACAAAGCCACAAGGTTGCTAGCAGACGAGTCAGAGGTAGAACAGAGCCAGGAACAAGAAAGAGAAGTAAAGAGAGCCAAAGCTGCAATGGGAGCATGCATGCAGGCGGCTCTCTCTTCTCCAGTGTCTGATGTGTGTGTTCCAGAGGCAGTTAGGTGGCTCCAAGGAACTCGCCAGAAGGGGCCAGGTGACCATTAGCCAGTACTCTGCAGTGCAGTCATACCTGTTGCTACATTATTGAAAGATGTCATGCTGGTTATACACAGCCTGTTCCCTGAACCTCCCTCACAAGGGCTCCCATCACCTCGGTCACCCCACTCCTCCTCTGAAACCCTCAGAGCTCCCCACACTCCAGCAACTACAGGGATAACACCTGCTCTAACACCCCAGCATTGCTGTGACTTGCCAGCCTGGGCCACTTAGTGAGTAAATAGTTTTGCCTATCACCCCTTGCACTATGATGTGGACTTACAAAACAGACACACTGAATCCTGACCGCAAGCATAAAATAGATGGTATTGATTTTCCTAATGCAGACTTTGAAAAGTTAAGCAAAAGCCCAAGAGAAGTAGCCATGGGAGTGAAGGGCTAAGAAGCCGGCATAAGCCAAGAGGGGACCCGGAAAATGAACGGCTGGCATCTGCTCTCTCGCCGTTCAAAGAACTGAGCTTGAATTTATTCCCTATGGGTCACAGAAATTCCATGGGTCACAGAGACAATTCTAAGCTAAACGTGCCTAACAAGAGGCCATCTAACTAAGCGCTTAATTAGACCACTCTCTGGTTATATTAAATATAGATGATTATGTTCAAGAGACAGATTTATTGATCAAATGAAAGATCAGATGAGTGATAGAAGTTTCAGTAGCACCTACAGCTACCGTGATTCAGAAGGGAAATGAGGTGGTAATGAATGTAACAACTTGCACTCTCTACCCATCATGATGGAGAAGAGAAAAGGCCTGGTAGGGCAACCTGTGTCTCCAGAAATATTTATTCCTCCACATAATTTATTAGTGCACACCAACATGGTGCAAAAGCAATGTGTATTGCATATTGTGACTTCCCAGAGAACAATTTTCTTTGCCTTGATAAACTCTAGCTAGATGCCCAGACCACCCACCACAGAACAGGCTAAGCTGAGAGAAGTCGAAGCAGAAAAGAAGAAAGCTAGAGCTCACCAGGTGGAAGGCAGGGGCAAGCAGAAGGAAGAGGGTGTGTGTTCATTCATTAATTTATTCATTCAATCAGCAAATACTTAATGAGCATCTACTATGTGCCAGGCACTGTTCTAGGCACTGGGGACATGGACATGAATAAGGGACATACATAATGCCCTCATGGAGTCTCCCATCTAGTAGGGGAAGCTGAAGACTTAAACAAATGTACTCATATAATGTTAGGCCATAAATAGGTAGAGCTAGTGCAAGGATACATCCCCAGGCCAGAATGTACTTGGTATGTTTGGGAAACAGCAAGAAAGCCAACATGGCCAAAACAGAGGCTGTAAAGGAAAGACTGGGTGGTAGGGTGTATAAGGGCTAGAACTGCAGGGCCTTATAGGCCACAAAAAAGAGTTTGGATTTCATCCTGGGTATAATGGAAAGTTTAAAGATGTTAGAGATTTTTAACCAGGACAGTGACATAACCTGGTTTACATTTTAAAATGCTCCTAGTTGCTGGGTGGAAAATGGATCATCACAGGCAAGAAATGCAGAGATGTCGGTGAGAGTGCACTGCAGCATAAGTGGTAGCTATTGAGGGCTTCTCATGTCACGTATCATCATGCATCAAACCACGTAATCCTTACAACAAGAAACACCTTTATTGCCTCAATTTCACAGTTAGGAACCGAGACACAGAAAGGTTAAGCCAGTGACAGAACCAGGTTCTGAACCTAGGTCCTCAGCTTCTAACCGGCTGTGCTTGCCGCCTCTCTGTAGTAGTCTAGGTGAGAGACCATGGGGGCTCGGACACTGGTGGCCAACAGAGGGAGAGGAGAAATGCCTAGATCTCAGTTGCATTTTGAAATTAATGCTAACAAGACTAGCATCTTAATTAGATAGGAGATAAAAAAAAATACAGGTGGAGACCATTGCTTCAAGAAAGCGCTGATGTCAAAGTTCTAGTAAGATCCAACAACCTCTAATGCAATGGTTCATAAACCTAGAGACTCAACAGAAGTTTTCACACACAGAGATTTTAGAAACTCATCCTAGAGGCACTGATGGGCATTCCAGAGTTGGGCCCTGGATCCTGCATTTTTAGACCCCTTCTCAGGTGATATTGAGGCCGCTGGCCCCTGGGCTGGCATAGGAAGTTCCTGCACTTGGTCTTAAACCTTAACTCCTAGAATGAGATTGCTAAGAGTACCTGAGACGTGACACTGCCACACCCTACCTGCAAATGAAGACCTAAGAAGGAAGTAGTTTGACCTAGTTAGTAAGGGGCAGCACTGGCGACAGAACCCAGATCTTTTTACTCCTGGGCCGAATCTGGGTCCACTACCCCAGGCTGACTCCTCCTGAGAGCACCACATTACTTTCTGCATCACTCCTCATGCAAGGACAGACAAAGGACCCTGAATGACCTCTGTACTATGCTTGGGGTCAGAAGATGTAGGTTCAGGCCCAGGCTTTGCCATCTACCTGCTAATAGACCCTGGGAAAGTCACTTGACCTCTCTGCGCTTCAATTTTCTCATTTATAAAATCAAGGCTCTAGGTCCTCATGCTTTTGCTATTTAATTAAATGATATAACACACATGAAACTCTTAATAAGACCTTAATGTCAGTTACTCTGTGGGGTTTTATTACCATTTACCCAGACTTCCAGCTTCTAATGCAATTCATTCTCCTACAGCGTTTTCACTAGGATTTTGACGTCTTTTGTCTCCAAGACTAACTGGGGATATTCCAGGAGGAAGGAGAGGTTCTAAATGTTACAGACCAATGCCTTGTGGGACCTGGGGCCCAGAGGAGAGTCCCAGGGGCCGCAAAGAAGTGCAAGGGGTGATGAATGGCACCCACACCAGCCCTGCCTGCCACAAATACAGCGAGGACTGATAAGCAGGGAGGGCAGTAAAGAGTCTCCCGTGGCCTCAGGTATGGCTGAGCCATGATAACCAGTTATATCTGTGTAACAACTTGCACCTCACAAAATGCTTTCAGTAGATTGTTTCAGCAGAATTCGAGCCTAGAAACAACTCTATCATCCTAACCAGGTGGCTCAGTTGATTGGAGCATCATCCTGTGTAAGAAACAGTTGCAAGTTTAATCCTCCATCAGGGCACATACCTAGGTCGCGGGTTCAATCCCTGGTCAGGGTGCATATGGGAGGCAACTGATCAATGTTGTGCCTTTCTCTCTCTCTCTCTCTCTCTCTCCCCCCCCTCCGTCCCCTTCCTCTCTCTCTAAAATCAATAAGCATATCCTGGGGGGAGGATTATTTTTAATTTTAAAAAAATAATTTTTTAATTAGCTGTTATTAGTGTCCCTCTATCTTAGAAATTTAAAAATTGAGGCTCAGCTAACATTAATAAGCATTAGATCTGATTTTAGATACACAGTCTAACTCTCATCTAGACCAATGCTATCAACAGAAATATAATGTATGCCATGTATGTGATTTTCAATTTTCTAATAGCCACATTTTAAGTAAGAGGAAACACATAATTCATTTTAATCATATATTTATGATATATCCTAACATATCCAAAATATTATCATTTTAACGAGCAATCAACATAAAAATTTAAAACGGGATATTTTTCGTTCTTTTTTCACACAATCTTTGAAATATGGACTTCAAGTGTAAAAATATCTGTTTTATAGTTTACAGCAGATCTTAATTGGCCAGCCACTTTTCAAGTGCTCAGTAGCGATCTGTGGCTAGTGGCTGTCACAGAACAGCTCTACACCAGGGGTCAACAAAAACCCTTCTATAAAGAATCAGATAAATGCCTTAGGCTTTACAGGCCATATCATATTCTGTTGTATATTCTATTTTTCTTTTCTCCCTCTCTTTCTCTTTTTAATAACCCTTTAAAAATGTAAAATCCATTCTAAGCTGACAGGTTGTCTAAAAATAGGCCACAGGCCAGATCTGGCATGCAAGTCAGCCTGTCAGCTCCTGCTCTAGGTCTTACACTCCCTGAGAGCAGGATGTATGTCCAGTGTGTGCACTACTGCGTACTCTAGTACCTGGAATATAGCAGGCACTCAGTCAATAGTTGGGAATTGAACTTAACTGAGGTAGATCAGGCAGGATTTATTATCCCCACTAGGTAGGTGATAAAAATGAAATCATAGAATCAAAGTGACTTATCTGAAGTCACATAGTTAAATACAAATCCAAAGCTGTGTGACTTCCAGCCCACTGACTGTTCGTTCTCCAGGTCGCCCTTCTAATGCGTGACGATACCTGTTTGGTAGCTGCACTGGCCGTCACTGGTTCCCAGTTCTTCCATCTCTCTTTGCCTCTGGATTTGATCTCAGGGTCCCAGAAGCCCTCCACCACCTGGCAAGAAGGAAAAGTCAAGGGGGCCTGCATATTTTAGGAGATGCTGGCAGAGCTCCCAGCAGACATGCTGTTCATGATCAAGAGCTGTGTCCGTTCCAGGATCCCTCCGGAAATGAGTGCTCTTGTAAGGTTAGAGAAAAATGCATTTTTATTCTTCTTTTCAGTCTAAAAGCATCTGCTTCCTTAACAAAGAAGGTAGTGAACCAGTTATAATTACACACCATACACTGGGGAGCATGAAAATGACATTTAGCAACACTTAAGCCTTGGCTGTGTGGTGGCTGCAGTAAACACTGTATTGAATATAATTGCTGCAGCATCGATCCCAACAATTAATGCCAAAATGCAGAGACAGAATGGAACTTCTCCAAGAAACTGCCACGACCTGAGAGGAAAACGGAACCTAAAATCTCTCTTGGAGACAGCTCCTCCTCCTCCAAATGTCAACTTTTTTTTGGTAAAGTTTTCTGTCCAAACAACTTTTCCCTTAGTTTTCCCAAGGTCTAGAGACCATGTAGCAGCCAGGCAAGTGGAGACAGAGACACCAGGAAGTTCTCTGATGAGTGCTCTGCTTCCCGGTCCTCTCTGGTCTAGCGCATGAAACTGGTGAATTTGAGGAACTGCCAGGTCAGTATGGCTGGACTACAGAGAGCCCTCAAGAGATGGCCTCAAGAGGTCAAGGGTCAGTCTTGCCTGTAGGAAATGCCAAGTCATTAAAGCAGCAATTCTCAACCTTTTTTTAATCTCACAGCATACAAACTAATTACTAAAATTCTGCAGCATACCAAAGCATTTTTGGGGTTTGTTTTTTTTTGCTGATCTGACAAACAAATAGGTATAATTTTGACTCCTTCACAGTGGACAGCTATTGTTGTGTTGGCTGTTTGACTTCTTTTGTTTGTTTGGGTTTTTTTTGTGGGGGGGCAACATAAGAGAAAAGAGGTCAAGTGCCCCTAATACTCAGGTATTGCATGTTTTAAAAATTCCTGTGGCACACCGGTGTGCCTCTGGCAGCACACTGGTTAAAAATCACTACACTAGAGGGATTTATAATGAGAAGTTGCAGGGCCATTCATATTTTGGAAAGAAGCAAAGAGACAGTGAGAAAATGACAGTGGCTGAACTGTGGTGGTAGGGATGGGGGGAAGTGGAGAGATCCAAGAGATATTAAGAGGTGAAGCTGATAGGACCTGATGAGTGATAGGATGTAGGAGAGTTAAGGATGATTCCCAGGCTGCTGGCTGTGCTGACTGGAAGAGAGGTAGTACTGAGCCCTGGAGAGAGGGAAGGCAGGTTTAAAGGAAAAAGACAGTGTGTCAGAGTGTCAGGTAAGTTAATTTCAGATAAAATGGGAAAATGGAAATGTGGTTCAGAAGAAAGGCTCGGTGAAAATATAGAAAAGTGAGTCACCTACATCTAGAAAGTAATTGACCGCAGAGGCAAGTGAACTGCCTGGGAAGAAAACAGAGTGCTAGGAAAGGAGATCAGGGACGCACTAGTCAAAGGGTAAGGAAAGGACGAGGCTCCAGCAATGGGGACTGAGAAGGAACAATCAGAGAAAGCAAAAGAGAAACAATGAAGGAGGGGGGCTTTGAAACCAAGGAAGAGCAGTTTTAGAATAAAAGAGGTACACAGCCATGTGTGATGCTGAAGCAAGGAGAAGTGAGGTACGTTTATTCATTCAACAAAAATTTACTGAACACTTCCCATGTGCTTGGCACTATTCTAGGTACTAAAGAAGAGCAGTGAACATAGACAAAACTCTCTATCCTTGTGGAAATTTCATACTTGTTGAAGAGAGATAGAATTTAAGCAAGTAAGGAAATTTATTTAGTATACGTAGTGGGTTGCATAATGGTCACAAAAAAAGATATGTTCAAGTCCTAACCCCGGCACTGTAAATGTGACCTTATTTGAAAACAAGGTATTCACAGATATAATTAAGTCACGGATCTCAAGATGAAATCATCTTGAATTTAAATTGAGCCATAAATCTATGACCGGTATTTGAGAAAGACATACATCAAGAAGGTCATGTGAAGATGGAGGCAGAGATCAGAGTGATGGATCTACGAGCCAGGTATCTAAGAGAGTCTTAGAACAGATTCTCCTCTGTGTCTTCAAATCTGCCCTTACAAGGACACCGTCCACTGGATTCAGTCCCTAGTCCAATATGACCTCATCTTAATTTGTCTACACCTACAATGACCCTATTTCCCAGTGAGGTCACGTTCAGAAACAGGGATTTGGAACTTCAGCGTATACTTTGGGGGAATACAATTCAAACCACAACAAATACCTTATAATCATCTTAATAAAAGCAGAAAAAAGCATTTGAAAGATTCAACACCTACTCAGGATAACTCTCAGTCAACTAGAAATAAAAACAATTTTGCAAGCCTGACAAAGGACAATGGCAGAAAACCTCCAGCTAATATCCTACTTAATGGTGAAAGACTGAATGTGTTTTCCCCAAAACGGGGAACCAAGTAATGATGCCCATTCGTGCTATGTCTATCCATCGTCACACTGGAAATCCTAACCAGTGCAATGGATGAACGAATGAATGAATGCAGGTTGAAAGGAAGAATAAACTGTCTTTATTTTTAGACAACACGATTGTCAGTGTAGAAAATCCCAAAGAATCTACCAAAAAAAATTACTACAATCAATATAAGTGAGTTTAGTAAAGTTACAGAATACAAAGTCAATATACAAAAGGTAATTGTATTTGTATTTACTAACAATGAACAATAATAAATTTAAACTTATAAACACAACATTAATAGTAGCACTCAAAAATCATGAAACACTTAAGACTACTTACTTACTTTACTTTAGGAGCTCTGCCAGCATCTCCTAAAATATGCAGGCCCCCTTGACTTTTCCTTCTTGCCAGGTGGTGGAGGGCTTCTGGGACCCTGAGATCAAATCCAGAGGCAAAGAGAGATGGAAGAACTGGGAACCAGTGATGGCCAGTGCAGCTACCAAACAGGTATCGTCACGCATTAGAAGGGCGACCTGGAGAACGAACAGTCAGTGGGCTGGAAGTCACACAGCTTTGGATTTGTATTTAACTATGTGACTTCAGGTAAGTCACTTCGATTCCATGATTTCATTTTTATCACCTACCTAGTGGGGATAATAAATCCTGCCTGATCTACCTCAGTTAAGTTCAATTACAAGTAAGGAATTGATATACTGAAAACTCAAAAACACTGATGAAATTAATTATAAAAGATATAAACAGATATTGTTTATAGATTTCAAGACTTTGTATTGTTAAGATACCAATTTTCCCTAGGATGAACTACACATTCAATACAATTTCAATCAAAATCTCTGCAGGGATTTTTGCAGAAATCGATACTCTGATTCTAAAATTTTTATAGAAAGACAAAGGAACTAGAATAGACAAAATAATCCTGAAGAAAAACAAAGTTTGAGAAATCACACTACCTAATTTCAAGGTTTTCTATGAAGCCACAGCGATCAAGACAGTGTGGTGCTGGGAGGCAGGGCAGCCGCAGTGCTGGTGGTCAGGCAGGCCAGCTCGCGGGGGTCACGTGGGAGATTTTCAGCAGTGTTACAGGTGATTGATGTCAAGTTGGTTGCTTGAAATTGTGTACTGTGAGATTTCAGTACTTAAAAAACAAAATTCAGCAAACACTACAAATCAGGACTGCACCTCCAACCCCAACCCCTTCCCCCATAGCCAGTTCTTAAACTTTTACCAGCACACCTCTCCATCTAGATTCTAGATCAAGGGAACAGAACAGAGAATTCAGGAACTGAACCACATATATCTGGGCAATTTATTTTCAGCTTCATAGGGCCATGTAACGTTTTTTGAATTATAGATGTCTTTCCCACAAATAGTGCTGGAACAATTGGACATCGATATTAAAACAAAACAAAATGAAACAAAAACTTTATTCCTTTTCTGTATCATGTAAAAAATTAACTCAAAATAGATCATACTAGATGTAAAATCCAAAACTATTACGTAAAAACATAGAAGAAAGTCTTTGTCAACTTGGGCTAGGCAAGTATTTCTTAGAGGTACCCAAGCAGCCGCCACCAAGTCCAGGCGCAGCACCCAGAGCCACCAATGCCCACCTGCCATGCACACCTGATTCCTTTTGGCTCTAAGTCCAATATGGCAATGCTCAAGGATCAGCTGATTGTGAACCTCCTTGAGGAAGAACAAAGTGCCCAGAATAACATTACAGTCACTGGGGTTGGTGCTGTTGGCATGGTCTTTGCCATCAGTATCTTATTGAAGAACTTAGCAGATGAACTTGCTCCCGTTGATGTCATGGAAGACAAATTAAAGGGAGAGTAGATGGATCGCCAACATGGCAACCCTTTCTTAGAACACCAAAAACTGTTTCTGGCAAAGACTATAATGTGACTGCAAACTCCAAGCTAGTTATTATCACAACGGGGGCACCTCAGCAAGAGGGAGAAAGCTATCTTAATTTGATCCAGCGAAATATGAACATTTTTAAGTTCATCATTTCTAACATTGTAAAATACAGTTCCAACTTCAGATTGCTTATTGTTTCCAGTCCAGTGGTTATCTTGACCTACGTGGCTTGGAAGATAAGTGGCATTCCCAAAAACTGCATAACTGGAAGTGGTTGCAATCTGCACTCAGCCCGGTTCCATCACCTAATGGGGGAGAGGCTGGGAGTTCACCCATTAAACTATCATGGGTGGTACTTGGGGAGCATGGACACTCCAGTGCAGGGGTCCCCAACCCCCAGAGCCCTGCCACAATCAAAGCTCGCCTGAGCTCAGCCTCCTGTCCCCAACCTGTGACCCCTCCCCCCAACCCCCGCCCATACACAGCTTCCTCTCCTGTCTCCCTCCACCCCCATCCACAGAGGGAGAGTGAGGTTCACCTGACCTCCCCCAGCCCCGTCTTCCATGAAACTGGTCATTGATGCCAAAAACACTGGGAACCACTCCTTTCGTGTGTCTGTGTGGATGGAGTGAATGTTGCCGGTGTCTCCTTGAAGACTCTGCACTCTCATTTAGGCAGTGATGCAGATAAGGAACAGTGGAAAGAAGTTCACAAACAGGTGGTTGATATGAGGTGATCAAACTGAAAGGCTACACATGCTGGGCCATTGGACTATCTGTGGTAGATTTAGCAGAAAGTATAATGAAGAATCTTAGGTGGGTGCATCCAATTTTCCACCATCAAGGGTCTCTATAGAATAAAAGAAGATATCTTCCTTAGTGTTCTTTGCATCTTGGGACAGAATGGAGTCTCAGATGTTGCAAAGGTGACTCTAATACCTGAGGAAGAGGCCGGTTTGAAGAAGAGTGCAGATACACTTTGGGGGATCCAGAAAGAGCTGCAGTTGTAAAGTCTTCTAATTTCACACCACCTCACTGTCCAGGCTACAACAGGATTTTAGTTGGAGATTTTGCATATTGTCCCTTTTATCTGACCTAAATATCAATTACCTAAAGATAGAAATAGTAATGGTTCATAAAACCCTGCATCTCTACCCTGATGTGGGATGATGCTTACCTTGCGTGGTCCTAAACTGGTTAGTGTGAAACAGTCCCACCTCCTCAAAGGCACCACTACCGATGTCGCACACACTAACTACAGTCGCCCTTCAAACTAGAGATGTGCCCACTGTGTGTTATATAACTTGTGGTTACTTTACCCAACGTGCTTTGTCCAGCCTTTTTTCTGCCAGTCAATCACACCCTGGGATCCAATGTACAAATCCAATATTGCATTTCTTGTGCATAACTGCTCTTAAGGATGTTATTTTGTGTCCTCTGTGAATCAGATTAGTGTACATTGCCATATAATGTAAAAAGTCTACATATAAATGATGCAGCCAACTATCCAAGTGTCATGCCAACTAAAACACCAAATAAATTTGGAGCAGTGAAAAAACATTTCTTAGATATGACGCCAGATTGATAAATTAGATTTCAGCAAAATTGAGAACTTCTGCTCTTCATAGGATACTGTTACGATAATGAACAGACTAGGAGAAAATATTTACAAATCACAGATCTGATAAAGGACTTGATACAGAATACATAAAGGATTCTCAAACCTCAATAATAAGAAAGTAAAGAAGTCAGTTTTTAAGTGGGCAAAAGAATTGGATAGATACTTTGCATGGCAATAAGTACATGAAAAGATGTTCAACGTCATTAGCCACTAGAGAAGTACAAATTAAAATCACAAAATGCCACTTACACATCTAGTAGAATGGCTACAATAATTGTTTTAAATTGATAATACCAAGTCCTGGTGAAGATTCAGAGCAATTGGAGCTGTCATTCATTGCTGGAGGGAATGCAAAATAAAGAGTGCAGGCACTTTGGAAAGCAGTTTTGCAGTTTCTTATAAAGCGAAACCTACTTCTGTGACAACCTACCAGTTCTACTCCCAGGTATTTATCCAACAGAAATGGAAACTTACACCTACCAAAATCCCAGTGTGAGAATTTTTAAAGCAATTTTATCCACAGTTCCTAAACTTGGAAAGTACCAAAGTCCCTCAAATGGCGAATGGATAAACAGCTGTGGAATCTCCACAGGATGGAATGCTTCTCAGTCTTAAAAAGGGAACGAACTGCGAACACATAGCAACGTGAATGAATCTCAGATGCATCATGCTAAGTGAAAGAGGCCAAACTCAAAGCCTATCCACTACATGACTCTATTTATATGACATTCTGCAAAGGCAACAGTGTCGAGACAGACACCAAATCAGAGGCAACCAAAGGCTGAGGTGAGGGCCGCGATGGATACAGGGAAATCGTTAGGAGTGATAGAGCTGTTCTCTATCTCGATAGCAGTGATAGTCAAAACACGCAGAATTCTATACTAATGCAAGTAAATTTTACTGTATCTGTATTATTCCTTAATGAAAAATAATAGGAAAACATCACTTAGGCTGTTGGGTTAAGAATAGATTGTTGGAGTAGGGCTAGAAGCTAGGAAACCATTAGGATCCCAGGTGAGAGATACAGTGGCTGGGACTGAAAGTAGCCTTCGAATATGGTGGAACATAGATCTTCAGTGGCCCTCGTGGACATCTTTTCGGTGAAAGAGAGGAGGGAGAGACAGGCAGCAAGGGTGAGGAGTGGAGGCAAGCATATGCAGACAGAGCTGGATCCTGGATCTCTGACTACTCATCCAACAAGTTTGCTTGGACCTGACACAACGTGAGCCCCGGCTCAGAGATGAGGGTGACCAATCCTCCCGGTTTGCCTGGGACTTCCCCAATTTCAACACTGAAAGTCCTGCATGCAGGGAAATCCCTTGGTTCCTGGCACTCTGGGGCAGTTGGTTACCTAAGCCTGGTCCCTGACCTGTCCCTGATGAAGGACTGTGCTCAGTTCAAGGCCCAGCCAGCCGCTCTGGTCACCCTGCAGCCCTGCCTTCCCTATGGCTGGATCCCCCTGCCTGCCATCCCTTACAAGCCTCTGAGCTGCTTTCTGATGCTGCTCGCACATGAGGCAACGCAGGAACAGAGCGACCCTCTGCTGCTCTTTAGGTCCCCTCCCTTCTGCCTCTGGTATGAAGGCTGCTAGATGCCTCTTGATATCAGGAAGAAATGCAAGAGAAGTTTTATCATTCTACCACCAGGAAGTGAGGCTCGCGGAGCCCCAAACACACCTTTCCCTCCAGTCTCACTTTGAACACGCCTCTCGTCAAACAGACTCTGAGGCTTTTGCTTTGGTTGGCCTTGTCCGTCTTGGTATCTCCACAGCTGTGGACGTGGAAAAGCACTCTTCCTTCTTAGCACCCCCGCTCTCTTCTGGATCTCCTCCTGCCTTCTGCTATATGTTTCTCACTCTCCTTATTACCTTATTCCTCATACATGCTAGGGGACCAGTCTAGAGTGACATTTGAGGGTCTGGACCTTGATATTAAACAGAACTTGTGTTTGAATTCCAGCTTTGTCAATTTCTAGCAGCATGACCTTTGGCATGTTATCCTTTGACCTTCAGGTTTTCCCTCTATAAAATGGATATGATGAATTCCACCTCATTGGATTGCTGTGAGAATTAAATTAAATGAGATTATGTATGAAGAGGGAAAACACAGCACAATACTTGGAAGAGAGCAAGAAACAAATAAACGTAGCTCCTGGTGTAAAAAATGTCCCCAACAGTAATGCTCAACAATAGGAAAGTGGTTAATAAGTTAGGCTACACCATGATTTATTTATAGTATACTGCACGGTGAAGCCATTAAAAACAATGTTCTGAAGAATATTTAATGGCACAGAAAAATGGTCACAATATAATTTTAAGAGAAAAAAAATCAGGCTATAAAACTCAGGTCCCAAGTCTGTTCTTTAAAAGTATGAGTGATTGTGTATGTGTTGTGATGTGTATTTAGAAAAAAAAGAACTATAGAAAGTATTGGCTGCTTTTTCCTTTTTTACGTCTTTATGTTATTCTGTATTTTCAAGTTTTCTCTAATGGGTATGTATTACTTTCATAACAATAGATGTTATTTTAAAAATTCAGTCACCAATTTTTTCATTCAACAGAGACTTTTCTAGCACATACTATGTGCCAAGCAATATTCTGCACTCTGCAGACATTGTGATTGAAAAGTCAACAGGCAGGTTTTTCCCAAGACACCATCTAGCTTTGCATTTAATCCTCCTTAATTGTTTTATGCACTCATTTTGTCTCCACAAATAAATTGTTAACTCCTCAAGGGAAGGAACGATGTGGCTCTCTTGTCCGTAACCCTACAACATCACACTCCATACACGCCGGAAGAATTCAGTAATGCATTTTACTTCAATTGCTCAATTGCTTAGAGCATCATCCCAGTACACCAAGGTTGCAAGTTTGATCTCTGGTCAGGGCACATACAAGAATCAACCAGTGACTCTTAAATAAGTGGAACAGCAAATCAATCTCTCTCTCTCTCTCTCTCTCTCCCTCCCTCCCCCCAACCCCTCAGAAATCAATAAATATATTTTTAAAATGTAAGTGGCCAGTTTTCTAAAATCAATTATTGCTGGAAGAAAAGACGAGGTACCTTTGTATTGGGGCTGATATCTTCCCACTTTCTCCCTTATCCTGAGCGTGATGGAGCTAGATGTTCATGACTGACTCCTTCCGTGGGTTTTCCTGGCAGCACAGGAGCCTTTTGGCTGCTAGCCTTATGTGAAGGGAGCTTCTCTCTTTCCAGCCTCCACCCTAATACACATCAGACCTGCTTGTTCCCCACATTTAAGCAACTTGAGAACATGGCAGCTGATCACGTCCTCTTAGAGTGAGTTCTTCTGTTGTTTTTATACCATGGATCCCTTGGGCAGCCTGGTGAAGCTTATGGACACTTTTTTAGTATACTGTTTTTCAATTCATACAATAAATACACAGGATTACAAAAAACCTAAATATACTAAAATATAGTTGCCAAAGTGTTGTTTTAAAAATATGTTTGCTTTATGTCTATCTCCATACTGAAAGTTTATTTTCTGTAATTCTGAAAATTTTATAAAAATATATTGCACATTTCTTATTAAATTTAAAAAATAAATTTGTTATATAGTAATAGATTTTCTTCTTTGCTATATAGTAATAGATTTTCTTCTTTGCACTGCATTAGAAAAATAAAATATTTGAAATACAGTCAAGTTAAAGTTAAATTTTAATTATTAAAGACATACTCATATAAAAATGGTTTTTGCTTACCTTGAATAAGAACATAAAATGGTGGAATGGTCTCTGACAAGATAATACACACGTCCTGTCAGAAATCCAATTGATTTTGATATATTTTTATGGTAACAGTGTTGAAAATCAAATCCTCAAAGATACAGCATTGAAATGGAATTAAAGCTTCCACAGGCCTTCATAAAGTAAAAGTAAGTGTCTCCCAGGGAGCACCAAAACTCTCCAAGGATTTTTAGTGAAATTTCAGTTACGGTGGAGTTTTTTTGGTCCTAAGATCAATGAATTCATCTTTGGGTAGACCAATACCTTTGAAACAGTTTATACAAGTATAAGGAAGAAAAAGAATGACACTCTAGGGTTCAATTTTGTTACCATCAAGATAGAAATGACTTTTGCAAGAGCTCTAAAGCACTTCCAGGTGTTTGTAGATTATGCTTTTCAAAAATTTGACACAATTTTATAACTGGGCTCCACTGAAGCAAAGCACTTTCTTCAGCATTTGAAAGTTTGCAAAGCACCCTGATTAGTGTGGTTCAGTGAGTTGGGTGCCATTCTGAAAAGCAAAAGGTCACTCGTCAGATTCCCAGTCACGGCACACACCTCGGTTGCAAGCCAGGTCCCCAGTTGGGGGCGTGCAAGAGGCAACAGATGGATGTTCCCCTTGCCCATTGATGTTTCTCTACCCCTCTCTTTCCCTCCCTTCCCCTCTCTCCAAAAATAAATAAATAAATAAATAAATAAATAAATACAAAAAGAAAGGAAGGGAGGAAGTGGGGAGGGAGGGAGGGAAGGAGGGTGGGGAGAGGAAGAGAAAGAAAGGAAGAAAGTTTGTGAAGATCCCAGCCTCTCACCAGCAATGTGGCCAACAAAGCTGGTAAGGTTTTCAGAAACATCCTTGATGGTGCTATTAGGACCTTGAATTGAAAGAGTCATCTCATTCACATGGTTAAAAATATCTGCCAGGTAAGCCAACAAACAGGCAAAATTCTTTCAAAGTGTTCCAAAATGGATTTTCTTTTTCTTTTATACAAAGCGAAACTTTCCTCTTGAAAGTCAGTGAGCTTCTCTGTGGTAGAGAAGCCCCTCATTTTCTGCTACCATTTCCTTTTGTGTGTGCTGGAGGGGGTGGGGGAGATATGACCTTTACTGAGCTTATCCACCAGAGTGGAAATAATGTCTGTACAAAACCAAATGTTTGTTACTATAATTCCTACATCACAATTAAAATCCAAACAGTTTTTTTAAAACAGTAAACTCAATCAAAACCTGCTACTTAAAAATCAATAGCTTCTTTGAAGCCACAGTAAAACTTCAATATGTTTAAGACACAAATGCAGAAATTCGGTTGGTTGGAATGCTAATTAAACTTCCAACTTGCTCAAATAGAATTACAAAAAGGTGAAACTGTGTTTTTCACAGAGATAGTCCACTGTAATCACCAATACTGGACAGCTGTTAGAGTATTTAGAGTCCCGAGATAATGAGAAATCCTGGCATCCTTTAGACAGCCCTCTGTCATCCTCTCTCCCCAATCAGAGATTTGTGGATGTATGAAAAGACACCACCACCAGCAACTGTAGACTTGATGAGTAAGTCCAATCCTTCATCTCCACGAATAGCAAGTTGCAAATGACGAGGGGTAATACGCTTCACCTTTATGTCTTTTGAAGCACTTCCTGCCAATTCAAGTACCTCTGCGGCAAGATACTCTGCAACGGCTGCGCTGTGCACCGCGGCAGTAGCGCGCACACCTCCAACACTGGTGGTCCTAGATTTCAGGTGTCTAGGAACATGGCCCACTGGAAAATGCAAGTCAGTGCTCTGCAAGCGGGAAATTGCCCCTGTCTTGGTCTTTCCGGAGTCTCTGTCAGCTTTACCCACCGGCCATTTCCAATTCTGCTGAATCTCAAACAAGCAAGGCAGAAAAAGGACTAGTCACACACCCAGCGAGATCCTACCGCCTACTCCGTCGCAATGCGATTCAAACTGCTCTGGCTACCATTTCTTGACAGAACCTATAAAAATACTATGAGTCAAAGACCAGCTTTTGATAAAGTTGATAACGTTTATGGCTGTAGACAGAAATTCTCCCTCAGAAATTTTGGAAAAGCCAGAATATGCTGTGTTAAATGCAGCAAGTGAATACATCATGAAGTGCTTCCTTTTGCACTCAAGTAACATCAGATGTCCAATCAAGCATCTCAGGAGCTCCTGTGCAAGGATATGAAGCTTTAAAAGAAATTTTACACATTTCCAAAATGTCAGCGATCTTTGCAGTTTGCAAAGGTATCCACAAAACAAGAACTCCTTTTTGTTGACGTTAGCAGGGTCATCATGAACAAAACAAGGACGTGGCTCTGTTGCAAGACATATGTAGTTTCCAGTGACTTACTGAGAGGAATGGCAAGGTTGCCAATTACTTCATAGCCCACTTCAAAATATGCCCACTACTGTTGAAAGCACTTGGTTTGACTAGAGAGCCACTTCCAGCCGCTCCGTATTTCCCGTGCATATGTGCTCAGGTAAAATTTCTCCAGTAGTATGAGGTTTTTATAGTTTGGCACCTGGTAGAAAATTTTAAGGATACTTTCAGAAAAGGTTTTCATGAAATGGCAAATCCACATTTTTGAAGTATCCTTGCTTTTTAAAATTGAGCTCTCTTTTCTACATACACATAAAACCCTGTATTTTCTTTAGATGCATTTTCTAAATAGAGAGACTGAAGTACACTTTCAGTCTTCCTGACTTCAAATGCCACTCTCAAGAATTTTTCTGCAAAAGAAAAGAAGTCATTACAGCTTTTCTGTCCCATTGCTTCACTAATGTAAATGAATCCAGGTATGCAGTTTTCATCAGACCTTCCTTTTCTTTGCCAGCTCAGGATAAACTGGGTCTGCAAAAAATAATAAATAAAGCTAAAATAAAATATTTTGTTCCATTGACATTTTGTCAAATGTAATATTTTGTTTGTGGTTCCTAAGTAATTTGTTTGATAAACCTACATGGGAGAGAATAATTTGTATGTTAATTAAGTAAAGTATAAATTATTCATTAAATTTTATGACAAATAAAACAAGACAGGTTTTATGATTAGCCAGTTTTTGCATTGTTAACATCTTTTAGCCTTTTTATAGATGGGAATTGCAGCAGTTCCTCAGGAGCTGTGTCCTCCCTGGAATTCAGCTATTGTTTCATGTGGCTCTTCATGACTTTCTAGAAACAATGGTTCTCCTTTCTCATATTGTTACTGTTTCCCACAAGGGTATTTTTTTTTTTTAATGTGCAGCATTTCACAGGATAATAGTACAAGAACAACATATGAATAACATGCTATGCATGTAAGATTTTACTTCATAACACAGATGTGTAAAAAAGGAAAAACAAGTCAAAGATAGGACTATTGCACAGAGCTCACCGCACTGTGCATGACCTGTGTCACCGTGCAATCCATCAGCTATCACAAGGAGTTAGGTATCACACTTGGACAGTTAGCTCAGCAATCAGACATGTTTGAATTCGTCTGTCACCAAAGGCTGCATAGAAGATGGAGAGTGAAAAACTCACATTAGAGCAATTCAGGTGTGCAAAACTTTAGCTCATATAAAAATGATTCAGCTCCTGTGTATTGATTACAGTTAGGTGATTACAGTCAGGGATGTTGAAATGCCTGGGTCACCCCCATGAGAGCACTCATACTCACTGCCTATAGAATTACCAGACAGCAGCCAGCTACCTCACAGGAGAGTGTGGGAAGACTGATCCCACACTTCTAGCAGCTGGTCTGACAGCTCCTGTGGTTTCAAAATAGTGGTAGGTGTGAATGGCATTTCCAAATATCTACAACTGTAATGTGATATGAAAATATTTGTGATTTCTACTGATAACAAAATCACAGGTCAGGTTAATACTACCAGTTTGTTGTCACATTCATAATTGAAAGAAATGCTACATTTCAGATAGATGATAGTCTGGTAGTCATAATATGTGTTGTCTTGTTATCCCGGCAAACAGTTCTTTGAGACACAATGTTGCTTTAGGTCCAGTGCAAAGGTTATTTTGCCCAGTTTTAACATTCCAGAAGTTTGAGGTACAGACATGCAAGGCAGTTCCTCTGGTATGGCAGCCATGGCTACATTTTAAATCGGCTGCCTTTATCATTTTTTACAAACCTTGCAAAGTTGCCATCAAGATTAAATGAGATAACATATGCAAAGCTCTTAGCAGAGTGCCTGGCACACAGTGTAAATGTTCAGCAACGGTGACTTTACTCTTGTTTGAATCACTGTCATAGAGCTAAGACAGAAACGTAGAGATCAACTAGTAAATAACCTGATTTTGCAGGTGAGGAAAAGTGCCCCAAAGAGGCTCCAGTGGCGGAACCAGCAGGAGCCAGACTTATGGCTCCTCCTAGGTACCATTTCCCTCACAGCCTACATCCACCCTGATTCTCTGTGCTCCAGCAGCTCAGTGCCCTCTCAGGAATGAGAAAATATGAAGAGGAAGCAGCCATGGGACTCTCTCTTCAAGGCCCAGGGTGCACGGAGCTACTGAGTGAATGCAGAAAGGATCAGGGGGTGCTCCTCTGCCCCGGGAGAACAGCCATTCCCTGGGAGCACAGAGACCCAGCCCAGAATGTCCTAAATGATCCTGTACTGCCCATCTTTCACCAGGCCTTCCTAGCAAGGACACTCCAGACTGGTTATTAAGCTTTCTTTCAATGCTGCTATAGATTCCTCCCATTCTGGAACCAACATAGATGAATTTCCTCCTAACGGCATCCTCATCATACCAATACCCAAAGGTTATTTTGTGAGGATGCAATTCAGAAACAACCTCACATGCACATGCACACACACACACACATCTGAACAAAAATGTATTCCTTGAGGCATGCCTAATGTTGCAGCTGAGCAGCTTCTTACAACAACTGAGGAGGAGGAGAGAGAGAGAGAAGCTATAAGAGGTACATGTGCTAGGGGAGGACAGGGGGGTGGCAGGTGGGGGCACGAAGGATAGGCAACACAATCACTTCAAAAGGGTGTACTTCCCCTGGAGAAAAGGTTTAAGGAGATAGGCAAGCAGACTTAATGAAAAATTCCACATCTATTGATTGAAATCTGTTGTATTTTCTCACTATGTGAGAACACATCATTTTTGCATTAGGTAATCAGTTTATACCTTATGTAAATAGAAAACAGAAAAACTTTTCAAGATGTGGGCAAGCTTAGCAGAGATGCCTCGTCCTATTGCTCCAGGGAGGCCACATCTCCTTCCCTGTTGTCCTTATGATGAAACTCGTCCAGGCCCCTCCAGACTGAAGGTCTCCTCTGTCCTTCTGCTGATAATAGCAGTCACACTGAGAACCAGCAGCTGCTCCCAGAATGCATCGCCCTCTTCTTTGTCTCCTTCCTCTGCCAAAGCTGCTCCCTTGCCCCAACCCCCTCTTCTGGCCTCTTTACCAATACCAGTCCACCACTGATCTCCCAGAAGGCGGCCTTCCAGCACCACCTCCTGCTGAAGCCCTGATCTGTGTCCCCAGGCAGCTTTACAAGCTTCCTCCAGTGGGCTCCAATGGCACTCCTGTTGTGACAGTGATCACACTCCTGTACATTACTTTTAAGACATATTTTCCCCACATTTTTACATCCTGAAAGGTCACTGTACCCACTCTAAAAAAACATTTTTCACATCTGAATGCTTGTAAAAATCAAGATGTTTTGTAGCACTGTGTACATTTAGTGTGGTAGTATTTCTGATTTTTTTCCTTCTGAAAATCTGTTATTGTTGATGTATTGAGGGTGCATCTTAAAATCAAATAAATAGCCCTGGCAGGTGTGGCTCCGTTGGTTGGAACGTCATCCTGTGCACCAACAGTTTTCCGGGTCAGGGAACGAACAAACCTAGGTTGCAGGTTCGGTACCCTGTCGGGATGCATACGGAAGGCAACTGATTAATACCTCTCTGTCTCTATCTCTCTCTGTCTCTCTCTCTCTCCCCCCACTCCCCTCTCTCTAAAATCAATAAATGTATCATTGGGTGAGGATTTTTTTAATCAATAATGTTACTTATTCATGTGTCTGCCCTCTCCTCTCCTCTGCGAACTGTAACAAGCAGGACCTATGTTGTGTTCTGATCCTCTTTGTATCCTCAATAAACACATGCTGGAGGAGGGAGGTGGGAGGGAGCAAGAAAGGAAGAAAGAGAAGAAGAAAGGGAAATCTCTTACACTCTGCAGTTAGAGAGCACCTTCGCATCCTGCTCTCACTTAGTTTGGTTTCCCATCCGAAGGCACTGGGGCTTCTCTGCCAAAGATTTTTCTTTGGAACTGGTCTCCTCACTGCTGTCTGGACAGTCACATCTGCTGTACATCATTAGCACAACACAGAGGTCATCAGCTCCCCGCCCTTGAGCACACACTGAAAAGGGAGAGAGTGATCAGGAGGGAAGTCAAAGATTCAGAATCATCCTTCAAGTCATCTTCCCCAGCCAGGGGGCTCTTCCGTGAACTCTGCATCCACAGATAAGAGCTCGTTCCTATCACGTCTGAGTCCCTCCTCTGTCCCACTGAGCATGCCAAGCTCCGGCCTTACGCTTGCCTATCCCACCCTATTTCCCAAGACTCCAGTTAGCTGATTTTCTCATTTTCCTCAACTCATGCATTGTCAGTGACATCTCCCCGGCCCCCCTCCAACTACCCCATGACATCTTCCGTGATGCCCTTGTCCTCACAGACCTCACCGTCCTCTGAACAACACTTGTGGTCTGAGCTGGACCAGTCAGCACTGTTTATACCGTGCCTCAGCTTTCATAGCATTTCCCACATCAAAGGGCTAAGCACGTCAGCATTCAAACACGTGATTGAAACACATTAACACAATGATCGGCTTTGGGGGGCTCCCTCCTCTCTCTATCATTTCCTTGGTCCACACTTCTTTCTATTCCCAACCCAAACAAATATCTCTCTCTGAGGCCCCCTGGTGGATTTAGAATTACACACCTCACTCTGGTTTTTCCGGGTATATTGTTGGAGGTATGCCTGGACCAGTCTCCAGTAGCTCGCTGAAGCTCAGGCCCATCTGACATCTCCCTGACCCGGTCTCCCCTAGGCTGCTGCACCATTCTTGCAGATGCTTCTCTATTCTGGGTGGATGAACATCCTCATGGGTTCCTCTGCAATGTTTCACACATCAGAGTGCATTAGCAGGGGGAAAGCAGGCAGCCACATGGCACTGCTGGCATACACAGAATTCACAGCCAACTGACTCTACTAGTTTCTGTTGACCTGAGCTGCTGTTAAGTCAGGTCTCTCATCCTTTACATGAACAACTGACCTTGTAAAGCAAAGGGGTGCCATTTACATTTGCCCCTATTAAATTCCATCATGTTTGGCCTTATAGTTCCAGCTGGTGGTGATCATTTCGAGTTGTCACTCTGTCCTTCCAGCTCTTCAGCAGTGTGGAAACAAGCAGCATACACCAGCTTTACAGGTGGCTCAAGGAAAGAATTAACACTGTGTCTATAGCAGGGTTTTAATTCACTGCTTAACCCTGCGATAGTACTAGGCCTGACCAGCTATACTAAAAAATATATAGCTCAGGTACAGGTGTAGCCATGGACACCCAATCCCTCTAGGAGTGGCCCTGTCCTGACTTCAGAGGTCATACCAAAGACCCGCAGTGGTTCCCCCTTGAACACTGGTACTCATCACTTTGGGTTCAGTACTAAGGCCAACAGGTCTTTTCTATTCCTTCTCTACCTTTGCTGCTGTCCTCATTCTGGGCCTATACTCTTGGGTTCCTTCCAGATGCTTTCATAACCACCACTTCTACTGCACTCCCTTGGTGGAGAGTTTAATGATCCTGAAGGCCCTAGAAATACACTGAATTAAAGCACAAAAGGATAGCATTGTGCATTTTAGTAAAACAGCAATTAGGAGCAGCAGCCACC
The DNA here is from genome assembly GCA_004026545.1 of Mormoops blainvillei. Lineage (NCBI taxonomy): Eukaryota > Metazoa > Chordata > Mammalia > Chiroptera > Mormoopidae > Mormoops > Mormoops blainvillei. Next base: position 24,963 of record PVJD01010315.1, read on the forward strand.
GTGTACTCGAGGGGGCAAGAGAGCCGAGGAGAAAAGAAAGTGCCCTCATAAAGACACTTAATTTCATTACCACCAGACACAGTTTCCCATTATTGCTCTTGGTGTTTAATGGTTTTATGATTCCATCTATTGATGCTTAGCTAGTTCATTAACTCTGCTGCTAAAAATACAATTATCTCCAACAAAACCTTTATCACTAATAAAAGGGAGGGAAGAAACCCTCCATCACTACCGGAAAGCAGTGGGGTGGACATACCTCTGTGTAGTAATTCCTTGGCCCCCAAGTTTTCATGGAGACTGAGACTATAGTCACACAAGTTTCATGACCCAACTTAAAAACTCAATCAAGCAACTGCTCTATTATTTAGCTGATTCCAACTAACAAATTGGAATGATTCTGTGCACCCAATTGACAATGGCTTTGAGTCAGCTGAATCAAACCTGTTACAATGCTGGTGGCAAAGGAGAGATGAAGTCAGCTTAACCATTCATTCATTCAGTGTTATTTACTAAACCCCTACTGGGTGCCAAGCACTGGTTAAATATACAGAGATATGTAACATAGGCAAGGCCCTGTTTTCAGGAAGTCAGAAGTCTAGCAGACAATGTGCATCTGTTGGGATCAGAGGAAGGAGAATCCCAGTTACTGAGCTGGGGCTCCATGTGGACCTCTACTTCTGATTTGGAGCAGGGAGGAGAAAGTGGGTACTAAGCAGGGCAGAAGAAGTAAATGGCTCTCCATCCCACCTAGCATAAAAGCCTTTGCAGTGGCCTCCGGGTCCTGCAGGATCTGTCTTTAAGCCCCACCCTTTTGATCTCTCTTCTGAGCCTGCAAGAGGTGGGAGGAAGGCCAGTGCAAATAACCCACGTCTGCAGTCAGGAGGGTGCCAGGTCTAATAAACACTTGTGTAAAGATTTTTAGGTGGCTAGCTTGTTCTAAGGGGTTTCTGGTTTTTCCTTCTGGGACCCAAACTGCTCTTGGCAGCTGGCTCCCTGGCTTCATTTCCTATTACTTCTCTCCTTACACACTCTGCTCTGGACTCTGTATTATTCCCTGAATGTGACAGGCCCCAGGGTCTTTGCATTTGCTGTGTCTCTACCTGTAATAACTCTTCCCCCAGATAGTGTCAGGGCTCACTCTCTCACTTCTCAGTGAAATACCCATCTCAGAAAAGCCTTTTCTGCCCACCAACCTACTCCCACCATTCCCACGTCCCTTCCCTGTTGTGTTTTTCTTTATGATTCTTACCACCATCTGAGATACTGTACACTTTACATTTTTACATCTGTTGGTTATTTCTCCACTAAAATGTGGGCTCTTGGAGGGCAGGGACTTTTCTGTTTGGTTCACCGATGACTCCCCAGCACCACCACAGCGCCTGGCATTTAGAAGGACTTAATAAATAGTTACTAACTACCTGACTGTACTCATTGCCTCCTACCATCTCTCAGCCCCAAGCCCACCCCCTGCATGCTATGCTGTAATGCCTAGGTCCCTTTACCAGCTGAGGTCCTTGGAAGCTTTCTTAACAAAGATGCTGGGGGCAAACAGGAGGCAGGAGAACAGGAGAAGCTGTTGTTCTTCTTCTACCTCTTGCACTCTTTCTTCCTTTCCTTCTTCTTTTGGTGGTATCTCTAAATCATTGTGTTAGTTCCATAATCCCAAATCTCACTGCAACAGCCCCTCCTCCCCGGTGGCTCCTCCTCCCATGTGTTCCACCAGCCCCAGCGATGGTAGTTGCTCCCAGCAGTTAACGGGCTCTGGAGAACCTCACAGCCTCCCTTTGCTGCCCCAGCCTTCCGACACCTATGAGTCCCACAACCTGCATTAAACCCCCTCTGTCTGATATGCTTAGTGCAGCTTCCGTGTTCCTGACTAAATCCTGGAAGACACAATGAACCTAGTCTGAAAAGGGAATCAAGGCACAAGCACAGTCTTATAGACTAAGCCAGTGCAGAGAAAAGGGGGCAGCTCCAACAGAAGCCGCCCCCCCCCTTCCCAACTCCGAGAGCAGCAAGGAAGCCCTGAGGACTTTGAGGAAGCCCAGCAGTGGAGACAGGTCTGCCAGATGCCAGCTGAAGGCTGACCCCACTTCTTGCTGGAGCAGACACTGAGGATATGCCCAGCCTGGGTCAGGCGTGACTTCCAAAGGTCCGAACCACATGTTGAGCCCAGCATTCCAGCCAACTCTCCCTCTCTCTGTCCCAGGCCCGGGAGCAGCTGCAGTGCAGGTTTTGGGCCCACCAGCGTCAGGGTGGCCATCTGGGTGGTCATTAGCAGTCCTCTAATTGCATTGGTGGCTATTGCTTCTTACCTCGAGTACATGTCCCTCAGGAATTTGTCCCTGTGGAGACAATTCGCAGCTTGTTTATGTGCCCTTTGATGTGTCTGAGGTTGAGATGTATGAATGTTGTTGGTAATTGACACTCAGATTTTTCCTGAAAAGATGTTACCTCTAGTCCATCTCATGATCAATGGCATCTTAAAATTGAAAGACTGTGATGTTAACCAAAAAAAAAAAAAAAAAGAAAAACCCAAATACCTTAACATGTGCCAGGCCCTGGGTCACTCAATAAGTTCCACTGTCTTATCATTTCATCCTGGAAGTGGTTCCATGAGGGAAATGTTATTATTCCCATTTTTGCAACTCGGATGCTGAGGCCAGAGGATTGTAGCTCACTGGTGGAGGAGTTGGCAGTGAAGCCCAAGTTCTCTCTGGGTGGTCTATCATGCCACCCATCCTCACACCTTTGACCCAGAGGAGGGGCTGAAAGCAGCGTCTGAAATTATGTTTTAGTGTCAGGGCCCTCCCCAACCCAGCAGTCAGAGTCTGAAGTGAGACCTAGAAGAAGCAGAGTAGAGAAGGCCCACACCAAGATTCAGAGTCTTCCTAGTATCCTCCCAATGGGGCCACAGCCCCTCTGGCCAGCGCACCCAGTGAACATCTCCTCTGCAAGTTCTCTGCAAGGCAGAAAGGAGTATTAGAGCTGGCCCTGCCCTCGAGGGGGCCCGAGGACGCTAGAAAGATAGATAGGTGCGCAGGAAAAGGTAAATGACTATGGGCAGTTCTGTCTGATGCCACAAAGATGGGACAAGTGTGTGTATAAGGTACCAGGGAAAGAGAACTTCCCAAGAACTCAAGGCACCAGTACTCCAACTGCTTTGGGAGCAATTTCTGAGTGTTAGGAACTACACTGGCTCTTTGGCTCCCTTGGGCTCCTCGCAGTGAGTTCACAGTGTAGGTCTTGTCATCCCCATTTTCAGACACCCTGGGTCCTACAGCTGTTGAGCAGTCAACCTATATTTGAACCTCGGTGTGGCTGACATTCCAAACCCACAGCCCTTCAACCACACCATCATCCATGTGTGTGTGTCTGCATGCTAGCACATGCTCACTCACATATGTGCAGACACACACACATTCACCTTACTACTGTCTACAGAGGCAATTATTTTTTGGAAAAGACAACATAAAACACATTGTGAGGTGGGTTCAAAGAAGTCAAATCTTCCCTAATTCTTCCTGCGTATTTTATTGTTTGCAAAAGAGAATGGATTTTTGTGGAGCTCTGTTTGGTTTTGTTCTGCTGAGAAATCTGGTTAGAAAGTCAAGCAAACAAGTTATAAAACGTGAGACTTGTTTTTTACTTGACAAGTAGCTTCATGCGGAAAGGGGGCTGCACTAAAGGAGTGATTTGGTCCTCAGCTCTGTCCTCAGCCCCAGGGAGAGGGCCCTGTTTGGCGTTGGGCTGGGGCACGTGGGGAACAGCAGGTCAATAAGTGCTAGTCTGCAGGGACTTCCCGCCTGGCCACCAGAAGCCTCAGACACAGCTCCTCAGTCACGTAGCAGACACACACCCAACACCTATCAGGGCCCAGCCACTAGAGATAATAAAACAGCTCGGCTCTCAAGATGCTCAAGCCGATGAAGGAGAGTGAACCAAACCTAATCATTACACTACAATGTAAGAGGTGACATGAGACAGTCCATGGGAGCATCCAGAATGAAGTAGCTAATTCCGCAGGAGTAGAGGAAGAAAAAAAGGTGTTAAGAAAACTAACAAAATTGGACATATATAACCGGGGCTTTGAAGATTAAGGAAGATTTTCTTTCACAGATAGATAAAGTGGGGAGAATACCTGACAGACAGCATAATAAGAAAGTGAACAAAATCAGGCAGAACTGAGGATGCAAGGTACAGCAGGTAGTATGATGAAGCTGGAACAAAATGATGGTGGGAAGGAGGTAGGTCGAGGGTCCAACCTGGGGACTTAGTTCTACAGTGATGAGTTGTTATTTTCTTGTTTGGTTTTATTTTTCAACTCATGTTCAAACATAGACTGATTTATTTCAGAACTTGCTTGCCTTAACTGATATTTTAATTACATCCTGCATCAATTTCAAAAGAGAGCAGGTATCTGAAATGAGATAATACATATGAAAGCACTTAAGAGAACTGTGAAGTGTTATACAATCTATTGTTAATGTTGCTTGTATTGTTCTAAGATCCCCGAAGCAAAGTACTCGCTGAGTCCTTGTTACACACAAGTTGGACCAGACACTGGGAATGCTGGGGGCAGAGGGACACACAGTACCTCCCCAAACACCTACCTGTAGGGCGTGATTGCTCACCAGCCATGAACACAGGCATGTCGGCACTTCTTAGATCAAGGAAGAGGCACTTAGAACTAAACCCTTCCAGGGTGGGCCCCTCATTATACCACAACTCTGGTTTGACAGTGTTGTGTGGCTGAATGGTAACAGACCTAGTTTCTCACCCCAGCTCTCCACCCACGTGGCTTTGGGCAACCATGGGCCTCTGTTCCTCAGTGTCCTCATCTGGAACATTCAGAGAAAATGGCGATGTCCCCACAGCTTTGTCAGCTCTCTGGGGCCTTTCCACAGACTTCAGAAGAAGAAATTCTTTTCACATCAGCCTCATGTGGTTGTGCTGGCCTCACGAGGGCAAGAAGTCCAGGAACAGTGCAGGGAATGAGGGAGAGGGGGCGTGGGCACTCCAAGACCCTGAGTCCCAGTCTGGACTTTGCCCCATGGACCTGGGTGTGTTACTGAACAGCACTTGACTGGCTCAGTTTTCTCCCCTTCTAAAAAAAAGACTGTTGAAAAAAACCCTAAATCCCAGCTTATCCAATAGTCAATACCAAATGCTGTACCTACTCACTCATTCAGTGAACACCTGTTGAGTATTTACTACTCACTGGTAATGTGCAATGTACTAGGCCACAAAGAGTACTTTAAATATTTTTTAAATAAAATATTTTTAAAATAACAATAAGATATGGCCTCTCAGAATTCTAGCCCAGCTAAAAATATGAATATTTCCTTTTTAAAACCAGTGATTTACCTGATATATCTGTTGAAGTAAACAAACAGTTACAAAACAGTAAGACAAGTGCTATTGTAGCATCTAGATTTTAGAACAAGGTCCTGGAAGAGAACTAGGCATGTAGTCCATGTTGAATCAACATTTGTTGAACTCATATAGGTCATAAGAACAGGGCATTGTGAAAGCACCTGGGAGAGGTAGGATCAAGGAAAGCTTCTCAGGGGCACAACTACTGATGCCACTTAAGAGGAAACCTGAGCTGAGGGGCTGGCAAGAGAGCTGTCCTCTGGGAAGTAGGAGGCAAGAGAGCAATAGACACCTTCTCACCCTGTTTTCGATATTCGAAGGTAGGCTGAGGTGATGTGGTGTCAACACTGCATTTGCCAAGAGGTGCCCAGGCAATTTTAAGATATTTCAGGTCTGGGACAGTGGGGACAGGAAGGGGGTTGGTCACTGGAACAGAGAGAGTCTCACTCACATGGAAGTGTTTGCAAACATGGCCACTTGGCCTTCTCACCTGCCCGCTGAGGGGGCCCGTTGCAGGCACCTTGTTTTCACTGAGTCACGGCTCTCTTGCCAGCGGAAGGACAGTGGAATCCAGGCCCAAATTCCTTGTCGTATCTCCTTTCTATAGCTTCCTGATGGAATCATCTTGTCGGGCATATGTTTTCACACCAGAAGAAGGCCAGCTCTATCAACTCATTCTGTTACCCATGCAGAATTCTAATCAGGCAGAAAACTAGGGTGATTTTCACTTCTTCATTGGTGTGAGTGCAAGCTTATAGAACTTCTCTGGGAAAGCAGTTGGTAATGAACATGGATACGTGGCAGGGGGAAGAGCACTAGCTTTGATGGAAACTGGAGCTGCGGTCGACTCTGCTCTCGACCACTCACTAGCTCCGGGGCAGTGGGTGAGTCACAGGACTTTGTTGAGCCTCAGCTTTCTGCCCCAGTGAAGCCCCCGAGAGGTGATATGACCTCCAACAGAGGGGTAGAGCACAGAATGCTGAGGGGCTGAGGGTAAATTGTAAGTGGCAGTGCAGCAAATGCATTGCCCACCTCACCAGAACTACACACTGTTGGATGCTTCTGGTAGGGCATCTCCAAAGAGCCCACTGTACTAGTTGGGGTCTACCAGATGAAGAGGTGGCACTTCAGTTACATCACTTGAGCACAGTTTAATAAGGAGATTATGTATGAAACTGTGGGCAAGGTAGAAGGAGACCTTGGGAGATAGTGCAGTGCCCTGGAGCTAATAACAGCCTAGTCCCGAAGGGGCGAGGGCCAGAATGGTTACCAGAACCCAAGTACAGAGGTCAGTGTGTGGAAAGAAGCTCCCAACAGGAGCTGTGACCTTTAAGAGCGGGATGCAGCCAGACAGTGGCAATGCCACAGAGAGGGAATCAGGAGAATAAATAACCCAGCCTCTCACTCCTACCTCTCTCCGGTCTCCTTCCAGTGCTCCTCATTGGCCAAACTCAAATAGATGCTAAGGGATAAAGGAGCTCTTTAACACAGTGTATACAGGTCAGCCTTCTGCTGGGGCCAGAACAGACTGAAGGGTGTGAAAGACCAAATCTGGAGGGCTGGAGGGACACACAGAAGACATCTAGAACTCCCCATAAAGCAACTCACAAGAGAAAGAGTCAACTTGGAATATGTACCAAAGCAACAAAAACAGCAAGAGCATGATGGTCCCAGTCAAGTAAGATCTTTCCTGCCTCTGATCTCTCCTTGGTGTTCCTGCCAAACCCAGAGGGGCCAGAAACTACAGATGGTCAACAGAGGTGAATGCAGGAAAAGGAGGTACAAAGCAAGAAAAGAGAGAGATACCCTCTTTCGCCCTGTAGGCTTTCAGCCTGACAGAGACCTGGAGAACGTATTAGAGTAGGCTAGTTGCAGTAACAAACAGCACCAGATATTTAGTGACTAAACACAATAGAGGTTTATTTCTTGCTCATATAACAGTACAGGAAAGTTCCAGATTGGGGTAGTAAAGAAGGAAGGAGGCTTTCTTCCACATAAGTATTCAGGGACGCTGGTTTATCATCCTTAACACTCAGCTTCCAACAACACCCTAGGGTCACTCTCATCTCAGTCAACTGGAAAGAGGAAACTACGTGGAGGAACAAATATGGGAAGTTTTTGAGGGGGCAGGCCTAAATATGAAACATATCCTTTCTACTCATATTCCACTGGCTAGAACTCAGTCACATGATCACTCCTGACTGCTGGGGAGACTGGGAAATGTAGTCCACTTGGCCATGCAGATGATCAGAACTCTTATTATAATGGAAAATGGAAAAAGTGGATTTTGGTGGACAGTTACCAGTCTGTTACAGAAAATCTTTAAATTATATTCTGAAGTTTGCTATTACACAGAATGGACATTTAAATTATTGAAAAGTCTGTTTACTTAGAAGTGGCAAGAGAATTTTATTGACAGTGGTTGAAAAAGTCATGAGGTCTGCCCAAGAGATTATCAAAGGAACAAAAAAGCACCAGCCAGACAGCAGGTCTGAACATGTCTGAACAACAGTTTGAACAACAGTTTGGAAGTGGTTTGTATGCACTCAAGGAATTGCTGCTTGCTCAGAATACCAATTTCTCTGTTTTCCTTATGTAATCAGAATGAGTAATATTTTTCTCTAATTTTATTTCCATAAAGAATGTTGTTATAATAAATATAACTTTTAAGTGGAGAAAAATATAAAATGTACTCTTTTTTAAAAGTCAGTAAAGTTACCCTATGTTCTTTTTACATTTAGTTCTTTATTGGCTACTAGTACTCTCTGGTTTTAAAAAACTATATTCACCCCAATACCCAGGTGATGACTCTCTTAGTTAGTTCAGGTTGCTATAACAAATCACTATAGACTGGGTGACTTAAACAGTAAGCACCATTTGGAGACAAGAAGTCTGAAAGCAGGGTGCCAACATGGTCAGGTTGCGGTGGGAGCCCTCTTCCAGGCTGCAGACACCAGCTTCCACTGAACCCTCACATGTCAGAAGGAGGGCACGGGAGCCCTCCGTAGCCCCTTTTCTAAGGCACTGACCTCCTTCATGAGAGCCCCACACGACTTCCCTAACCATATCCCAAAGGACAGCCTCCTAAAACCATCATATTGGGGGTTAGGATTTCAGCATATGAGTTTTGGGGGACACATTCAGTCCATACCAATGCCCAAGGCCTTGTTACATACAAGGAAGATGGTTAAGGCAGCCAAGGAAGTGAGCTGAGGGCAGCAGAACAGAGAATGCAAACTAAACCAAGGGCCCATCAAGGTGCAGCCCTCACAGGCAGGATCTAGCTGGAAGCAAAATCACTTCTATGGCAAATTATAGGAGAGCTCTGGGTCAACATCCAGGTAAAACTAGTAAAATTTCTGCCAGCAGTTACGGGGCTCATAGATATCTTCCTGAGACCAAGTCCAGGGACAGCACTTTGGACTGTGCGTGGCTTAGTGCTGCTTAGGCCCTAGGGAAACCTCCCCACCATTCACACACCCTCTTCCAGCTTCAACTCCACTGTTACTATCATCTGCATTTGATGTCCAACCTATAGATGGTGGAGCCAGGGTTTGAACCCAAGCCAGCACCCCATGGTTGTAACCACATTGTGGTGAAAACACCCCCACTGCCTATTGACAAGATAATACGTGCACAGTGCTCACCCTCACTGTGTTCATTTGCTAGGGCGGCTGTGACAAAATGCTAGGGTGGTTGAAACAACCAAAATTTACCCTCTTACAGTTCTGGAGGCTGGAAGTCTGAAATCAAAGTGTCAACAGGGTCGGCGCCTTCTGAGGGCTGTGAGGAAAGGGTCTGTCCCTGGCCCCTCTCCTTAGCTTGTGGAAGGTTGTCTTCTCCCCATGTCTTCACATTGTCATCCCTCTGTGTGTCTGTGTCCAAATCTCCTCTTCTTATGAGGACACCAGTCATAATGGATTAGGGTCCACCCTAAAGACCACTTTTTACCTTAATTACCTCTGTAAATACCCGGTCTCCAAATATGGTCACATTTTGAGGTACTGGGGGTTAGGACTTCTACATATGAATTTGGAGGGAGACACAATTCAGCCTGTAACATTAGCTAAATGGTCATAGTTATTACTATGATCCTGGGAGTCAAGGACCCCCACAGTCTCAAGCCCCAACTCACCTTTCCAACCATCTTTATGTCCCCTATACTAATCAAACTCGTTCAGTCACTATTAACCAAAACACCTTGAACTTCCCCTCCTCTAAGCTTTTCCTGTACTATAATCCACCTGTGATGACAGGAGCACCAAGTCCTTCTGTTAGCGTAAGACCCAGCTCAAAACCCATTAGCCCTTGACCATTCTCACCACTACAGCCTTTTGAAAGGAAGAAAAGAAATGAACGGTTATGAAACAGTATGTTTTCACCAGCACAATATTTTATTCTCTCATATTCCCATACCACCTGACAGGTTAGGTCATCAAAGTTCAAAGTGAGTAAGTATTCTGTCCAAGTTCACTCAGCAAGTGAAGGCAGGAATGTGATTCCGTCTCCACCTGCCTGAGTCCAAGTCAAATGCTCTCCCCGTCCTGAACTCGTATAGCAATGCTGTCCTCAAGTATTCCTCTGCCAGTGAAAATTGTTATGTCTTCATTATCACCTGGAGCTTTTACTTTGGGCTTTTATTAAGTCTTTATTATGCATTCTCTATTTGCATGTCTTTTCTCACCAACTGTATTTTCAGCGTCTTAATAACAGGAATGAATGGGTTTTTCACTGATACCGATCCTTTCATAGCCACTAGCAAGGATCAATAGAGATGGTTGATGTTGTTTTAGGGCCAGATTGATGGTCATTCTCTGAATTACCTAAAAGACACACCCACTCCTCCAGTGAAATACACATGTGCCCCAGAGAGCTGGGCTCCAGCCAGCAGGAGAGGTGGGCCTCTTTCTCCTCTTCCAAATACAGTGGCTTCATGAGCTAATTAATGCCAGAAATGGGTGTCCAGCCATCCCCTCCCAGACCCAAGCCACTTGCAGACCTCATGCTTGGGCGGGGCACCCCCAGATCTCAGCTTCCAGGAGCAAGGCTGGCTATCCACACTGACACATTGGCATCTGCCCTTGGTTTTTCCCGCTTCCTTTCCTGTCCCAGTCTCCTCTCTCTCCTCCTTCCAGGACCTCTAGGTTGAATGAAGGTAACCTCTATTATTTAGTAGTCCCTCTAGGCTGGCCACTATTCTAAGCACTTTGCAGCTGTAACCACTACATTGAACAAGCAGAACTCAGGAAATGGTGTCATAAAGGTATTTTTACTTTGAGTCCCACAGTTTATCTTCACCTCCTCAGTGGGGGTGGCGCTTCTTGGATGAAAACTCAAACCATCTACATAGCCCTTCTTGCTCTTGTGTAATAAAAAGTTCTACAGTCACTTTAAAATGCAAAGAGTCCCAATTCAACAATTACAATGGTTAGATCCCACGCAAGATCCAAAACTTCAAAGTTGACACAGAGTTCAATTGCTTCCCCTTCCCAGCTGGGTTCTGCAGCATGTAGGCTCTTTGCAGCATGTGTGACTATTGGGAAACAAGCAAGGAGGGCATGGGTGAGTGCGGGGGTGGGGGGGGCCTGTGGTGGTGATGGGGGTGACCACGCAAATCTCCTTCAGGAGAACCTGCTGTGGGGTGCAGACAGAGTTGACTGACAGCCCAGCTGTCACCCTGGGCATCCACATCTGCACCAAGGCCACATTTCCCAGGGTTCTTCCCACCTAAAGGCCAAGTACAGCAGGGTGCTAGACTTGGGCCATTTCTGCCTGCCAGGGGACACCTTTGATGGGCAACCTTTGCTAGGTGACTAGCTGGGGACTAAGTAGGGGACTAGCTGAAGACACTTAAGGAACTAGCTAAGGTACTACCTAGCTCACCAGCCTTGCTCAGCATGTCCCTGAGGTCTGAACTTCCTCCCTAATTCTCCTTCCTTTGCCCTCCTACATCAAAGCCTCTCCTTCCGCCTTACATTGCTTCCTCCCCTTTATTCCTCACAGATATTTCCTTGAATAAACCTCTGTGTCTCAGGGATATGAACAGTACACGCCCTTCTTTCTTCCTGCCAGGTAATTTCTACTCCTCCCCAAGCCAAAGGGGCCTGTGACAACTTGGGAAACAGGTGAAGCCAGCTTCTCCTTGTATCTCCTAATTCCTCCCATCTTACTTGGCTACCCTTTTGCAGGTGAGGGAGTAGGTAAGTGGGTAGGAAGGTAAGTAATTACTTGATGGTTTCTAATTTAAGATGACCGCTCACTCTCTGGACCTTTCGGGGCTTTAAAGCTGACAGTATTTGCATGTGGCACTTTCATGTAAGCAGTGCCTTTTCTTCCAACCTTCCCGATCCTCCCCTTCAATCCCAGGGCATTAGTCAGTGTTCTCCAGAGCAACAGAACCAACAGGATGTGGATGGATGGATGGATGGATGGGTGGGTGGATGGGTGGATGGATGGATGGGTGGGTGGGTGGATTTATTATAAGGAATTGGCTCATGTGGTTATGGAGGCTGAGAAGTTCCAAGATCTGCTGTCAGCAAGCTAGAGCCCCAGGAGAGCTAACACTGTAGTTTCAATCCAAGTCCAAAGGCCTGAGAACCAGGAAAGCTAGTGGCATAAGTTCCAGCCCAAAAGCCAGCAGCCTTGATATTCAAGAAGAGTGGATGTTTCAGTTCAAGTCTGGAGGGAGGAAAAGACCTATGTCCCAGCTCAAAGTAGACAGGCCAGAGGAGTTTACTGTTAGACTTTCTGTTCTACTCAGATCTTCAACTGATTAGATGAGGCCCACTCACACTAGGGAGGACATTCTGCTTTATTCAGTCCACCAATTCAATTATTGTCATTTAAAACCACCCTCATGGACACACCCAGAATAATGTTTGACCAAATGTCTGGGTATTCCATGATCTAATTGGGTTGACAAATAAAATTAATCATCACGCCCAACAGCTGCCCCCAAGGGGAACACTCATGGTACATTAGTGCTAGTGCTGGGGACTCTCTCTTTGCAGGGTCTCTTTCAGGCTTACTCTAGCATGACTTCTATCTCTAGCACAGAATGCATGTACCTTTGACTTGCTAAAGGAGGGGAGTGTGACTGCCTCCAGATGTCATCCTTTACTCTGCTGCCGCAGGTATGAGCCCTGCACCAGTCCTCTGTGTCCCCAGCGGCAAGGGTCTTTTCTAGATCTCTCAGTGGTCCTCACTTCCCCACCACTCCCTCTGGGGATGAAGGAGGACATGGGAGGACCCGCAGCTTCCCAACCACTCTCTCAGAAAGATACCTTCTCAATCTCTCTCAACCCTTATGTATCCTCCCTGTGGTGAGGGGTTCAGGACATGTCTAACCAGCAGCTGCTCATCTACACCATAGTTCTACATATGCTGTAGCTACTCCTTTGGATTCCAGCCTCTATTGTATCTTGGTGCCATAGCGGAAACTTTTTAAACATCCTATTATATATGGACTTGCTCCTTTAAGCCCCACAACAGCCTTGTAAGGTAGGTACCACTATCCCCATTTTATAGGTGGGGGATTCAAGAAACAGAAAGGATGTAATTCATTCCATGTCAGACAGCTATGAGGTGACAGGACTGAGATTCAAATGGCAAATGTCTGGTCTTTAACCTCTGCATTATACTCACCATTATGCTATGGGGAAGATGGGGATGGCAGTTCCACATCATTATTTTGTCTCCCTCAGGAAAGTGTTTGGCTGAATGAAGATATAATCCAGTGGCCTTCAGATGTTCAGACAGAGTCTCCTAGTCAGGTGCATCCTGCACACAATAGGTATTTTGATGGATACTTGATTTGGTCCTTTTTATTTGTTTTACTGCCTTATCTGTCCACTCCCTTTGGATCCTCAGTTTCCTTATTTATAATATGGAGATACTATCAGATCCACTTCACATGGCCAAGGTAAGAATTAGCCATCACCTATTTCACTACACAAGGCCTGTCCAGAAAAAGTCCAGCCATTGTTAATATAACAAGGACAGTTTGCACAACATCGACATAACCTGGCAGCCAAGGAGAATGGACTGGAATGCACATGCATGAACAATGACGACTTCACTGTACTAGTCAGTGTGAGCATGTATACTGTGTGGCCATCACATTCAAGATGCTTGTGCAAGTAGAGCAACAAATCGGCATGGAACTTTGTATTAAGCTCGAGCATTTCCTCTGCAGAAACTATTCATATGATTCAGAAGGCTTTTGGGGAGAGTGCAATGAGTGCAGTGCAAATAAAAGTGTGGCACAAACACTTCAAAGATGGTCAAAAATCTGTTGAAAGTGATCCACATTCTGGAAGGCCTACAACAAGTTGAACACTTGAGAATGTTGTATGTGTACAAGCTACAATCAAAGATCGGAGACTGACAGTGTGAGAACTAGGAGCTGTTCTGGGGATTCCAAAAACTACTGTGTCCAAGATTTTTACATAGGATCTTGGCATGAAATACGTTGTGGCAAAATTCATTCTGCAGCTTCTGCCACCAGAGCAGAAGGAACATCACGCTGCAGTTGCTAATGACTTGATTCAAACCACTACCAATGAACCAGATGTCCTCAAGAAGGTCATAACCAGAGATGAATTGTAGGTCTACAGTTATGCATATGATCTGGAAACAAAGGCCCAGTCATCCCAATGGAAGTTGCCTGGTTCTCCACGCCCAGACAAGGTGTGGCAAATCACAGCAAGACCAAGACCATGGTAACTGTGCTTTTTGATTTGGGAAGGTGTTGTCCATCATGAATATGCCCCTCTAAGCCAAACAGTTAATAAGGAGGACTACCTCATTGTTCTTCATATGTTGAGAGACTCAATACAGTGAAAATGGCCACAGCCATCTGCAGCTGGTGATGGGCAGCTTCATCACGACAAACCACCCACTCATACCTGATGTCTCATGCAGTTTTTTGGTGAAATATCAAATAACCCAGGTGACTCAGCTTCCCCACAACCCAGATTTGGCACCCTGAGACTTTTGGCTTTTCCCAAAACTAAAATTACCTTTGAAAGGGAAGAAATTTCAGACCATCAATGACATTCAGGAAAATACAACAGGGCAGCTGCGGCGATTCCAACAAAGGATTTTGCAGAGTGTTTTAAACAGCAGACGAGATGCTGGGAGAACTGTGTGAGGTCCCAAGGTGCCTACTTTGATGGGGACTGAGCCATCATTGTCCTATGTACAATGTTTCTTGTATCTGTATCTTCTTCGATAAATGTCTCTATTTTCAATACTATGTGGCTGGATGCTTTCTAGGCAGACCTCGTATGTGGTTTTGGCTTTGCCGGCCTGCACTTTGGTTAATATCCCAGGATGAGAAGACCACCACTGACTTCAACATCTCGGATTCCCATTTGGCTCCCAGAATAACCAAGTCATGCTTCTGGAGCAGGAAGCACTGCAGTGAGGAAATGCCTGTGTTTCCAGCTGTCTGAAATACCAGCTCCTTAAAAAACATCTCCTATGAGCCATAAATGCTACTGGTGATGACCAAGAGTTAGCATATGTCCCCCAAATGAGTTAAGCAAGCTTATAATGGGTTTCTCATGTCCATCGGAGGCTGGCTGGGGAGTCAGTGCACCCCTGCCCCCAGGACTGACTACGTTCTACCCTTTAGGCAGGTTCAGCCATGTACCCGACCCCGAGCAGCTAGGTTTCCCTCCCCAAAGGGGCTGGCCACCAGCGCTTATACCAACAGAGCTCCTGGGTGTTCCTCTCTCCTCAAAGATGATGCCGAATTCTGGACAGGACCTATTAAGGAAGAAGCAAAGCCTCATGGCTTTTGTGCTTGTGGACCCTCCGGCCAACTGTGGAGACTTTTACCATTGGGTGAAACCATAAACCTGCTGAGGTCCTCTGCCTCACTTCTCTGTGTCCTCCCCCATAACCTCCCTGCGCCTGGCAGAGGCCAGCTTCTACCCCATCCCCCAGGCCTCTGCAGTGTGTCTAGCATCTTGTTTTCACTTGTGGTCCCACGGCCCCGGCCTCATTCAGAACTGCCACGTGGCTCGCTTGGACTATGGCAAGGAGCGCCAGCTACACATCCCACCTCCACTGTCACCCTGCCAACTCCAACTTGACACCAAGGTCCCAGTAATCATCAGTTCTAACAAGGTCACCCCCCTCCTCAGAAATTTTCCCCAGATCCCCACTGCCTAGCAGAGGGGCAGACAGGTGGCCTCAGGCCAGACACAGTGTGCGGATAGGTTTTGCTCGACCTACACAGTGTTTGCAATATTTTTTAGCAATGTTTTAAAATCAGGAGTTGCACACAAAAATTCAGATACCTGGCTTGTCTCAAACTCCAGGAGGACCAACACGCTCAGTGTGATGGTTAATTGTATGTGTCAACTTTCCTGGACTAAGGGATATCTAGATAGATATTTAAACATTTTTTCCTGGTATACCCACGAGAGTGTTTCGTGAAGACATCAGGCTTTTAGTTGGTGAACTGAATAAAGAAGACCTCCAAGCGCAATGGGCCCAATGGGTGGGCTTCATCTTCTCTATTGAGGACCTGAATGGAATAAAAAGGCAGAGGAAAAGCAGATTTGCTCTCCCTGCTTGAGCTGAGACACCCATCTTCACCCTCCCTTCACATCAGCACTCCCAGTTCTCAAAGCTTCAAACTCAGGCTGCCATATACACCATTGCTGCCCTCCTCAATTCTCAGGCCTTCAGACTTAGACTGTATTATGCCACCGGCTTTCCTGAGTCTTCAGCTTGCAGAGAGCAGGACATGAGAAAGATGCGTTCTGGGTGGGGAAAAAGGAGGTTTGCAGTTGTGAGTATGTGGAAGGCAGAGTTTATTCTTATATTATTTTTATTAATTATTGTATTATAGTTGTACGTATGTGAAAGAGTTTATTCTTATTTTATTGTTTATTAATTATCACATTATTTTCCATACAAACAAGTGTAAACCCACTTTTGCCCCACCCGGTGTATATTTCCTGTTGCTTCTGTCTCTCAGGAGAACCCTGGCTGTTAGCTTGGGTCCACATATTTACATGACAGCCATCAGCTGGAGCTGGTTCACAGCAGTTGCCCACTCTGCCAGCTTCACTTGCTCACTCACACCATGACCCCGTGGACACTGAAGTCAGGTGCCCAAACCATGAACCTAAAGTTCTAACTCTATGGCCGCCTTTCCTCAGTCTTGCACTAAGCTGTCTTGTGGCCTCGTGTCTCACTATAGTTGGAGTGAGCATACGACGCATCTTCCAAACTGAGACATGTCTGAAAGTAAACAGTGGCACTAAAAATAATTAACAGGTTTTCATTGATCCATGACCGTCATAAACTGGACTTTTTCTGGCATCCTGCATGGGTGGTTGCCCAAATATTGACCCCAGCTTGGGCAACACACAGCCCAATCTCCAGCAAACCCATGTTTCATTAATATGGCCCCCGTATGCAGGTTGGGGCTTTCATCCTGTTGTCTCTGCTACTGGGAATACCCCCCCTCTCATCTCAGCCTGTCAAGGTCCAACCATCCCTTCTAAGCCCGCACCAGGTGTGACCACTTCCTTGCAGCACTGCTCATGCTTCCTGGCCAGAACTCCTCTCCCTACTTTTGAATTTCCAGAGTACTTTGTAAATCCCTGTGTCTTGCATTAGAATCATGTCATTCATATTTGTTCAACAAACATTTATGGAGCACTGGGGATACACAAGTGAACTAAATAGCCCAAGTGCCTCCCCTCATTGAATTTGTTTTACTGCACATGTCAGTCTTGCTCATTAGTTTTGTAAACTTCTCAAGGACTGGAATTGCAGATGGAAGGTTGTAGCACTATGAACACAACAGATGATCAAGAATATTTGCTAAACTGGGTTGTTGAAGCCTCTCTGTGCCTTACTCTTCTCATCTGCTAAAGGGGAATAATAGTTACCCTTCTTCACTTATAAAATCATTCTGAGGATGAGCGAGAAGCAAATTGATAATATTTATAAAGTTAAAAGCATTTTAGCAGTGTAGAATTCTAAAAATAGCATCTACTAAGCAAGGTAAACCGTAGTTAGTACATTCTGTACCACCTTCTTTTAAGACTCCTAACACTGGGAGAGAGGTATTATCATTCCTTTTGACAGAGAACAAGACCGTCTGGCGAGGTCGGCAGGTTACGGAGGGAGAGCCAGGCTCAAGCGGGCATCTGGCTCTGGACTCTGAGTGCTTTCCATCACACCACACTGAACACTAACTGGATTCCAGTGCGACCCAGTTTCTCCTCTTAGAAACAAGACCAGTGATGCATTGGGAGGAATATAACTTTAGCAACCCCCTGAGTTGTTTCTTAGCAGGAACTTGGAAGAGGCAAACCAGCAGCTAGGCACAGAGAGGCAGAGAAGTGCAATAACCTGGTCAGCCCTGGCCCTGAACCCATCTCCTCCCAACACCTGCCCTGCCTTCGGTCCCCATGGAGAGTGTGCCCTTGGCCTCTCTAGGCAGCAAGGACCTTCAGAAGCTACAGCAGGCCCCACCCATGGCTATGACAGGTGACTGATCTCCCTGGGGAGGAGAGCAACACCTGCTGAGGTCTTCTGCTCTCCCCCTCTCACCCGCCCCAACCAAACACATCCACACAAACACGCGGAGGCCTCCACTCAGCATGGGGGAGGCGGGAGGGCTGAGCAGCACAGTGCTCTTTGTTCACCTGGTGAAGCTGTGAGTGTCTCTCACCTGGGGTACTTGCTAGGCCTGAGGTTAGTGCCCAGCTCTCCACAGGGCCTCCCTTCAGTACAAGGAAGGAGCACAAATTGGGTTAAAAAGCCCCACTGGCATGATTCTGGAACCCGGGTCTAGGGGGTTGAGCTTCCTGTGTCAACAAATGGCCAACTTCCTCTAAATGTCTGCTGGCTTCTCTCATTACTTGGGGAAAATATTATGCTTGCCAATGTGCTGTTAGAGTAACGTGCAGGCTAGGATGCAAACAACTCCAGACCAGCATAAATATTCCTAACGGCGTCACTCCAGCTATCTGGTGCCTCTGCTTCCCCACGATCACACAGGAGAAAATCAAAGACAGGGACCCTCCGCTATGAGAGGCAGTCGTCAGGGGCTGCATCTGAAGACAGGCAGTTCCAGTCTGGCATGAAATCTGGTCTGATCCCTGCCTTTGAAGCTACATTCATTCTCTCTTGTTTGAGATTTTATCACTCTCTGATTTGGTTATAAAATGAAAAGCTAGATTTTTAAGCAGTTTTCACAGAAACGCCTAGCAAAGGTAGCATAGGGCCTGAAAACAAGAAGCAAGCAGACTGACCCTGGGCAAGTCACTGAACCTCACGGGGACCCACCAAGTAAAATGGTGGTAAGAGAATAACTCTCCAAGGTGAAGCTGACTTTCTTATACTGCCTTCAAGCTCTGACACCCATGTAAATTGGAGGCCTGCGACTTCATGCCAAAGCTATGCAAATAAATGCCAGATGCACTATGTTCCTGCTTGACCCTAGGGGATGTGGCCAGTCCTGCCCTGATGTTTGCAGGGCACAAGAGAAGAGGCCAGGGAAAGATTACAAATAGAGGCCCATGTAGCATATGTCATAATATTTAAAGTTATAAATCAAACTAATACACTGTTAAATAAAATGTTTTTTTTGTCTACCTTGACGAATATGCCTTCAATATGACCTGGAAGGCCAGGATGAACTTTAGAGTTCCACACCATGACAGGGCAGTAGGAAGAACCAGCCCAGCTTCTCCCCTTTCCTTCCCACTCCCGGCTTCATCTTAGAGTGCACGGGGCCTTGCACGCAGCCTGCACGTCCGTGCCCTCTCTACACACACACACACACACACGCACGCCAGTGGGCCCAGTCGTGTGTACGCCAGCATCACAGTACACTCTCCAGAGATTGGGCCTGGGAATGAGCCCTGGTCATGGGCTTGGGGCTGTTTGAGCAGGAAATCCCAGGGTCCCGTGTACTGTAGAAGGTCTAGAAGGTAGGACCACTTCACTTAGAGCTACAGAGTTCTCACCCTGTGGGGAAGTGCACGCCTCCAAGAGGCCAGAGAGCAGCTGGGGCCAGGACCCTCTCGACTAGGTCTAGGGGCAGTACCAACGGTAGTGCATATGACATTACCACTGACCATGGGCTGGTTTCCTTACTTTAAAAAGGACTCCTTCAAATCAATGAGAAAAAAATCAGCTCCTCTATTGAACAATGAATAGACAGTTCATTTAAAAGAGTATGAATAGCTCCTAAAGATGAAAAGATACTCAGTCTCGAAGATCAGGGTTCGGCAGCGCACTGCGTTGGCTGGCTGTGCAAGGTGGGCGCTCTCCCGCCTGCTGGGGGAGTGAGGGTGGCACAGGTCTGTGAAACATGGCTTGGCAGAAGCTATAAAAACTACAAATGCATATACTCTTTGTCCCAACAATTCCATATCTAGTTATTTAACCCTGAGAAATACTTTAACAAGAAATGATATTTCTTGTAGCACTTCTTTGTCACAGCAAAATATTGGCAGCCATCTAAAATTCAACCAATGCAGAGCCATTTAACTCAACAGTCTTCCCACGGAACAGAAGGGTGTAAGGCAGGTCAGCATGAACCAGTGCACAGAATAAACTCCCACATACACTGCTAAGTGAAAACAAAGCTATTTGGGACAGTGGTGGTGTGTCAGTATTTGTGTGAAAAGAAAGAGCACATAGACACACATGTTCCATGTGCAAAAATACACAAGAGACTGAATAGTGGCTGCATCCAGGGTGGGAATCTGAGTGGCTTCAGACAGCTGTGGGTATTTCTTTTAGAGCCTTTTAAATTTGTATCATCTGTATAATTTCCTTATCACAAAGTATTCAAATGATTAAAAAACAGGTTAGGTTAGCACTTCATCTATACCTTTCTTAATGATGCGTATATTTTTCTATTTTATGTCACTGTTATTTATATATGTTTCACAATTCTTCTATATCTGATGATTTAGTACAGTAGAATTCATGTTGAATAAAAACTAACATTTTTAAGCATTTATCATATGGCCAAGCCATAATGTCACTTATAGCTGTATAATGGTCTCTGATGATAAGTACTGTTATTATCCTCGTTTCACAATTCAGGGACCTGAGGGTCCTGCAGAGGTTACAAACTTTCCTAAGACCACTTGACTGCATGCTGGAGAAGTTGTTGATTCTAAGACCATTCCGCTCCGGTCCTGACTGACTTCAGGACAGCCTTACCCACTCTGCATAGCACCTCATTTTCTCTCTCTCTCTCTCTCTCTCTTTCTCTCTCTCTCTCTCACACACACACACACACACACACACACACAGGACTTGGAATTCAGGAAGCACTCAATAGGTGCTTGTTTAGCGGATGAATGAGTGAGCAGGTGAATGAGTGAATGAGTGAGTGAGTGAATGATGTACCTACCATTCACAGTTATCCTGAAATTGTACTTCTAGGCCAAGGGCATCCTGTTCCTAGATCTGGGAGGAATGGAGAACAGGCCTCCTCATAAATAGCTGTAAGTTTCCTTTCCCCACTGCTGCCTGGAAGGAAATATGAAGAAGGAATTCGCTGACAGAAAATGAAGAGGCAGGTAGAGGATATATTTTAAGCAAAGGTGCTAAGGCTCAGACAAGAGCCTGAGGGCCTCTTCTGTCACTTCAGCATGAAGCATGGCTCACTTCTCAAAGCTTGGAAATGTTAGCATACCAGGTACACGGTCCCTGGTCACAGAGCCCACAGACCCCTTCTAACAGCAAGTCAGCTTGCACACGGGTTATCCTACAGTCTGAGAGCAGAGCGGCAGTAAATTCCACAGGGGACTGCGCTGTCTGAGCAAAGAAACAAAGGTTGCTGATATACCTCCAACTCCCCCCAAAATAATTGATATGCCTGTGTATCTGTTTGTTTTCCACACTGAAAGCAAAGCCCACTTCGGGCTTCCATGAGGCAACTTGAACCAAGCCCATGATCCTTACAATTCTGTCTCTTCATCTTGCATGATTTATATGGAGTTTAAATAATAAATTACATGGATGCTGTAGAATTTATAGTGCTCCAAGTAGGTCATTATATAAATCACTGTATAATTTATATAAATGAACCTAAATCATGCAGTAGGAGAACTTCATTAGAATATCAATGCTCTGAGTAGATAAACATGAAGGACTGGTGGGAACACGATTGTTTGTGATTTTGAAAAGTCCCCGTGTCTGCCACTGAACGTGAAGGTGCTCTGTGCTGGGGTGGGGCACGGTACTTCACTCCCAACTTCCACTCAGTCGGGTGGGCTCCTGGGAAGCCGAGTTCAGGCCCTCAGGTGGAGGGGACCTGACTCCACCTCTGAGTTCCCTGGCTCTCCTAGTGGGGAGTCAACACAGGACAGGGACTCAGGTCACCTCAAAACCTGCTGGCTTCTTACCGTCTCCATAGCAGAGCCAGCGTAAAAGAGAAGGATGGGTGTGTTCTGAGTGAGAGAACCCACAGGGCTCTCTTGCCAACTACAGACCAGCCTTGGGCTTGAATGCAAACCAAAAGACAAGCCCGAGGGCCTGGCTGGCAGATGCACTCGCCTTGCCAGGAGCAGGTGTCTGCCTGGGCTGCTGCCTACGCTGGTGCTCCCCAGCCCCTCATGCAGGATCCATTCCAGCCTCTGCCAGGAGCCCGATCCGGGGCAGACATAACGGGCAGACTGATCCAAGGGGCAAGTCCAACTGGGGCAGCTTAAACCCCTGGAGCTCCTCTGTGGCTCCCCCCGGGGCAGGAGTGCAGAGCAGCAGCAGAGCTCTGGGAACTCCTTCCTGGCAAGGACGTCACATGATTAGCAGCAGCCGGTGGCAACGCTGCCAGTTAGGGGTGGGAGGCCAGAGGTTGGTTCTATTATGGCAGAGATGTTTTAGGAGAAGGGAATTTCAATCAAGAGGAGGTCTCGTATTTTGTTTGTTTTTATTGAATTTATTGGGATAAAATTAGCCAATAAAGTTATATAGCTTTCATGTATACAATTCCACAACACATCGCCTGTAATGTTGTATTGTGTGTTCACCACCCCCAGTCAAGTCTCCTTCCATTACCACTTATCCCCCCTTCCCCTCGTCTACCTCCCCTTCCCCGCCTTCCCTCTGGCAGTCATGATACTATTATCTGTATTTTTTAAACCGCTGCTTGGGAAAGATCAGCAAGATGGGGTTAAACAAGATGCAAAATGAACAAAATGCTCTGACGAGCTCTCCAGGAGGCATTACCGGTTCAGGGAGGCTCCCCAGGGCCCTTTGGGAAGCTGAAAGAGTCATGAGGCGACGGGACATGGGGGAATCGGTACTGTTTAGTCATCCTAAGAGGAAATTTAAAGACTCTGATACCCTCAACACCCAATCACCCTAATTTCTTGGCTTGCACAACCTGGAGTGCTTTAGGTCCAGGTGTCAAGGGTGGTCCTTTGCTCTCGATTGGTGTGGCAGCCAGGGACAGGGTCCTAGGAAGCATAGTCAATCTCCCAGTCTTAATGATCCAAGGTCAACAGCTATAGAAAAAAATTCATTTACCTGGACTGTCCACTATTCACCAAGTTCCCACTAAACTACCAAGATCACCAAGGCGGATGGCAGAAGCTAACTCTATGCTTCCCAGATCTTTAGGGTCACAACTGAGATCTTCCCATTCTGAAAGGTGAAAGAATTGGAGGCTGTCTTTTTGAATTTGAGCTACTATTTTTTAAAAAATGCCCTAGACTGGGTAGTTCAAAAAACAGATTCTTATTTCTCACAATTCTGGAAGCTGAAGGTCCAAGAGCAGGGCGCCGGTAGATTCAGAGTCCGGGGAGAGCGCTCTTCCTGGTTCATAGATGGCCCTTTGCTGGCTGCGTCCTCACATGGCACCGGCGGCGAGGGAGCTCTTTGGAGCCTCTCTTACAAGGGCACTAATCACCTGCCAAAGGCATCACCACCTAATACAATCACATGGGGGGTTAGGATTCAGTATGTGAATTTTCAGAGGTCACAAACATTCAGTCTAGAGCAGAGAGAGAGTGAGAAAGGGAGGGAGAATAGGAGAGATGTTTCTTGAATCCACTGGCTCCATTGGCCCCTCAAGCAACTATCCTGCTTTCTCTTCCTTGTTTTCATTGCCCAATTCATTTTTTCAAGAATAGGCTGCCTTTCTGGCCTCCGCTGCTGCTTGCTCCTATACCCCTTGCAGCTGGCATCGCGGCCCACTGCTCCCAAGAAGGGCCAGTGCACCCCTCCTGTCTGCTCTTGTTTCTCACACATCTGGGCAGCCCCACCGCCCAGCTGAAACCCCTCCTCCCAATTGCCCGGCTCATGTAGCTCCTCCTCTTGTTATCACCCAGTCATCTTTGACTTCCTTTCCCCTCTTTCTCCTCCACCAACCTCTGTATCGCCTCTGGTTTCAAATACTACACCTATGAGACATCTACGTGTCTAACTCTGACCACATGGTTTTAGTAAGTGACTATGTCTGGGCTCTCCCATCAGATGCCCCACCCACTAGAGCGGGACTTACCATCTCTCTCTCTGCAGATGGTCCTTTTCTCCTGGTTTCATTATCATCATGAGGAAAAGCACCACCCTCTGGCTTCTAAGTGCTTTTGAATCCTCTTTTTACTCTACATTCCACAACCAACTCCTGCTACTTATGCCTACATTTCTCTGATATCCACTTCATTCCCACTGCCCTCACCCCAAACCAGGCCCCCATCATCTCACACATGGGCAAGAGAAGCACACTTTCGGAGCCGGGAAGAATCAGTTAGCCCAATATCCGACAGAATAAACAAAGGCTCAGAGGAAGGGATATGGGCCTAAAAGTCACAAAGCTGTTTAGAGTCAGGACTTGAACCCAGGTCTCCTGGTTCTCTGTCCCTTGCCTTTCAACGACACCGCAGGCAACTCCACGTCAGCAGCCCAACTCCCTTCATTTTTCCTTACAGTCACTTACCAAGACTCTTCTCAGGGAGCCTGCCCAGTCCACAATATCTCTCTCCCCATCTGCGCATCTCACCCACAAGGGTGGGCCAGCAGCCCCACTGCATCCTGTGACCAACACGCCCCCAGCAGGAGTCTGATGAATTAGAGGTAGCTATAGGGCTCCTCAGATGTTTTTTCTCCCAACACCAGGAATTAGGGATAAGGAAATTCTAATTTAGTCTAAATTAGTCTCATTACGGTGGTCTGCCATCTTCCCTGTGGTCTAAGGTGAAAAGGAAGGCAGGCTGCAGAGTGACACAGAGGTATGGAAGGAGCAGACAGGAGAGAAAGAGGCCTGGTGGCTTTTTGTCACTGGTTCTAGACCTTCCACGAAGCCCCGGCCCCTGCTGAGAGTCGACAGAGAGGTTGGTGGAAGGGGGGAGGACAAAACTGGTGGCTTTGTCTCTGCCATTATCCTCATCAATATCCCTAATCCACCACCAAAGAAACATAAAACCTGAATAAAAACTGGACTTGCAATACAAACAGCTTCAAAAGACTCCTAGATTTTGCTTTAAGCTACTTCACTTTGGTTTCTGTTGGCTGCAATTGAAGAGTCCTAACTAATTCAACACCCACCCCAACCAAACTAAACACACACACACACACACACACACACACACACACACACACACGCACCCCTACTCAGCAGAGAGGGTGCGTGGCCACAAGCCTCTGTTAAGCTCTGCCTCTGTCAGAATGTACATGACTGTGCTGTCCCTGGTCATTGCTGCTCTCACAGCCCCCCGCCTGCCGCCCGGTCTTCCCCAAGACAATTTCACAAGCATCATCTTTTTTATTTGCCTCAAAGACCACCTGCTCCAGCCACATCAACGGGTTTATCGTCTGTCTATAGGTCCTGCTTCTACACCTTTGCAAATGCCATCATCCCTTCTATGCCTTAGGCTTGTCCTCTCCAGCATTCTGTGCCCTGGGTGTCTCCATACCGGCTCAAATTAATTTGCCCTGGAAAGCCTTCCCTGACAAGTCTCATCCAACTGTAAACAGCAGCCCCCGCCCCAGCTCAGCTTTTCCTTCCCTGTAGACATAGCTCATAAAAACACACTCAGTGACATAAATTCCGTTACATGTTTTCTGGTGTGTGTCCTAACTTCTGCAAGGTAGACTGAGCATTTTCTATTTCCCATCCCTACCCTACGGCATCCAGTGTGGTACTGTCCACACCACAGACGTTTAATAAACGTAACTACCTGACTGACTGAAACAGACAGAGTAATAAGCCAGCGTCCAAACCCACTCCCTGCTGGCCTCTAACTGCCTCCCTGAAAGTGACAGGTCTCAGGAGCCCCAGGCCCTCCACTCACTTCCAACCCCAAATTAAAATGTGCCGCTGCATGAATGACTCTAAGCCCGTTGGAGAGGTCCAAGCGGGGATCAGGTGGGAGGTGGAGCTGGAGTCCGCAGGGCCAGATCTTGGAAGGCGAGACCTGTCAGGGGACTTGTGGGTGTGAACGCAACAACCAAATCCCCAAACCAGGACGGGCGCCACCCCAAGATCAGCCCAGAAACATACTGTGGAGTGAGGACCACCAGCCCAGCTACTCCCAACCCCTCCCCACAGCCTTCCGCTTCCAAAGCCCACTGTTAGCATCAGTAATGAGTTAATTCAGTGATGTTCCCCATTTCACAGCTTACATCCCATCTGCCACTCTTAACTATTTATTGCAGATAGGGGAACAAGAAAAACCCAAGTGACTTTTTAGTATAATCCTGTCAAAAAGTATCCTCATTGACTGAGCTCCTACCACATGCCAGGCATGGAATACCTCTTCTTTCATTGAATCCTCACAATAACTCTATTAGGTGTTATCACTATTATTCCTAATTGACAGCAGGACCCCATGCTAAGGAAAGCTTTAGCCAAACTCTAAATTGGGTGTTTCCGGGCCAAGAGCACAGGAGGGGAGTCAGCGGGGGAAATACGTCACATTGAAGGTCAAATTGAGCATTGAGGTGTTATGTAGGATAGATGGTAAACCAAGGCAGGGAGGAGGAGGGAGACATGTCTCACCCACTAACTCAGCAGCCCTGAGCCTGGTCCGATAACATTGCCAGGTGTTCCAACACCACAGGAAACATCCTTGCTATCACGGGAGAAGGGGAGTTTTTGAAATTCTATGTATGATTTCCACTACCTGGGAAGAAAGCCTTTGAAACTGTGCTTTCATCCCAAGGTCTAGAAGGGGAAAAGGAGGGGGGTCTACAGTGCCCAAAGAAAAGGCCTATAAAACAACTTCAGTTAATTGACTACCTCTGGTCACTATCTGTTTTACAAGGGAGTCCCTAATGCTTACAGAAAGAGCCCATGAATAACTGTGGGTAACTGCTCCAACTTTAATTCACTTCCTCCTCTCATGCATCTGCTTTATAAGAAGATGACCAAACGCAGTCTGGAGCAAGATAAGGACTTGGGCTAACAGGCCCCCACATATACCTAGATTTGGGTAGTCACATCCCCCCAGGAAAGTGGGCCCCACCTTTACCTGCCAATCAACATGTAACTTCGGCCCCATCCTGTGGCTCTTGCCACCCCTGCTCTTGTCACCCAAGCTCTTGCCTTTCTCCCCCACCTCGGCAAGGTCCATCCTCTTCCATGAGAACGTATAACCAATAAACCCTGCTTGCATGAGCTAATAGACTCTCTGATCTGTAATTCTTTACTGTGTCAGCAAGAAGAATCGAGTTTCTTCCTGTAATAGGGGGAGAGTAAGATGTTAGTGAGACCCTGTGCCCAACCAGAGAGAGGGCTTCAATGGAGAGCAGGGGGTTAGATAACAAAGCTCCAGAAATGAGCTTGGAAAGTGACCATCTCTTTCCTGTAAGAAAGGGCAAAGAATCCAGCAGGCTTCTTCTTCTTTCCCTCTATCCCACATTCATATACTTGGTTTATCATCATCATCATCATCATCAACTAACATTTATGTGCTTCTCTAATGTTACCTACTTTATTACCGCATCACATTTAACTCTCAAAACAATCCAATGAGATGGGTGTTATCACCCCCTCCACAACAGACGAAGAAGCAAAGTCACAGAGGGCTGCGCCACTTTATCCAAGCCACTCAACAGGGCTCCATTGGGAAGATCCAAGACAAGCCCATGACTGTCTACCTCGACAGCCTGACCGAGCCCATAGCCATGCACACAGCAGGGTTTTGCTGGCCATCCCCCTAAGAGGTACCGGCCTTTGACTCTGAGGTCCCAGGACAGGCCCAGGAGGTTGGGGTGTGGTATGTAGTAGGGGAGCAGGATGCAACCCCCTAAGGAGGCTAGAAAAGCAGACCTCTGTGAGCAGAAGGTACGGTCGACTGGCAGCCCTGGGCAGCCTACAGGGAGCAGAGCAGGAGAAAGAAAGAAGCAGTGCCCAGGCAGAGCCCCTAGCTTTGAGGCATCGGAAGAACCAGCACCTCCTTGGGGACAGAACCCTGAGGTCGTTTTACTGGGTCCTTTTACCGCATCTCCTCAGCAGCGTAGTTTTGTAAGGCTGAAAGGCTATTCCTCCCATCTTCCATCAGAGAGACTCCCCTCGAGCAGCTGCTATCACGTGTGACCAGAGCCTTCTCAGGGCAATGGCTCTCCATTTGTTTTGAGGGACAAAACAAAGCCTCTTTGGGATTCTATCTTGATGCTGTATAAAATACTTCGTCACCATGGTTTTTTGTTTTGGGAGTTATTTGGTAGGGAATCTGAAAACAAAGGGAAAGGTGTGAAATTTACATCTCTTTTTTATTCCTTAAGAAGAATTGCTATTTTGGTTAAGAAAGCCTGCAGCAGGACCGATGGCAGCACTAGGGGTGAGCCGGGGGTGACGGCTGTGCTAACACCGTCTTGGTTGGAAGGCGAGCCTGCTCACCAGAGCAGGTGCTGACGACGCAGAGAGTAAAATTTTGGTCTAGAAAACTGAGATTATAATTGATCTCTACTTTCATTTTCTATTGGATATTGATGTAACATTATTATCATGAAAAATCCCACAACTACCTATGCATGACTTATGTACCAAATAATTGTTCTAGTGTCTTAAAAACAAGCTGGGTTTGTGAGTCCATACAGAGAGGCAGCATGGTGCCAAGGACACAAACAGTCAGTCCCTCCAAGTTCCCATTCTTGGCCTCAAGAGCGATGAACTGAACTGCTTTGTCTCCAACAGTTCAACTAGAACAAATGCTTATACCAATGCTTAACCAAATAGTTAAGTTCGTCTCTGTTCCCCCATGACTGAACTTTGACCCACCCTCGGCCAGAGCCAGGCTGACCTCAGGATATGTCATGGTGGGATCATAGTCCTAATCGCTTTGTTTCCACTTCTCACATTGGGTTCTTTATAGCATTGTTTCTCTCTCTCTAGAAAAGAAAAACTGCTTTTGCCTAACCTTTGACACACTTGTTGATAATATGGTCAGAGTTTCTCCCTGTTGCAATAGTCCCTCCTCCCTCCACAACTTGAAATAATCCTTTCAAGTAAAGTCTTTTCTTACTAAATCCACATTTGCTTTTTATTTGACAGTTGCACACAACAGTAACTAACGCTGGCCACTGGAAGACTCTAAGGGCTCTCAGACTCAACAATTGTCCCCTAAAACTGACCTCCAGTCTCCGAAAGTATCTAAAACCCAGGAGTTAAGAACAGGCAATAAATTCACGTTGTAGTAAAGCCCTTTGCCAGGACCTCACCGCACCTCTAGGACACCGCCCCTGCTGGGTGCCGCTGTGGTGTGATGGATGGGTGAATGCATGAACTGATTTTCCCTTCCTTTGCCTCTTTACTGTCATCACTGAAACCTTGGTGACAGACAGATTCACGGTCCAGGCTGGGAGTGTCTGATCAGCCCCAGTCACACAAAGATGTCATATGGGCAGGGCCAAAGGCAGGAAGACTCTCCCATGTTGTTTTCTGAGGAGAGAGGCCAGGTCCTACAACCCTCCAATATTATAAACACCAGGAAAGAGAGCTTAACGTTGGGCAGTCAGAAAAAAATGGTAGATGTCCACTACATCTTTGTTTTCCAGACTCCAGATTTTTTGTTTTTGCAGGGTAACTTGTTCTTGCTGTTAAATGAGATTCTAAAACTTGCTCAATCGATCAGTGAAATTGGTATAAAACTCCAAATTGATGCTGTGTGCCTCAGGGCTGCACGAAGCAGAGTATGGGCCATCTCCTGCCCTCACACTGCCCCCTGCCCAGGCTTTGATCAATCTGCCCAGATGCCGAGGCAAAGAGGGTGCTGCCGGCTGCCACGGTCGGCAGCTCGTGACACTCTTCTCCTGAGCCTGAGCCACTTACTGCTGAAGAGAAGCCTGGGCCCCACGTGACATGGGGAAGAGAAGGTGTCAGCATTAACCCGCTACCTGCTTCTGCTGGGGCCTCTGCCAAATGCCAGTGGGGAGCTGCAATGAGTTGTCGTGCAACATGCCAACATAACAGCTGGTGACCGGCCATTAGGGTAATCA